>WAAD01014159.1:185415-357917 GCA_013389945.1 Fregata magnificens
AATAGCAGTTCAGAATGTGCCCTTGTTAGTCAAGATGGTGATGCCCTCTCCATCTATCCTGGCCTGTGGGATCTCAGTCTCAGCATTGGGCTGCTCGTCTTTGCAAATGGACAAGCAGTAGCCTGGGCAGAGATGACCGTAGTCTCTACAGGGCATTAAGCTCTTGGATGCTATCAAACTCTGGTGTTAGCAAGCTAAGAATGCTGAAAAAAATCTGAGCTAAAAAATGTTAGTTACGGAGAAACGTTAGTGAGAAGAACTTCTGAAAGGGACAAGCAAACTGGTTCATGGACTACTTTGCCTGCCAAAGTCTGGGAACTTGTACCCAAAGATTTCTTAGGTCCTTTGAAAACATCTAAACTTTGTAACTGAAAACTGAAGTCAGAAATTCCGACGCTGTTTAGACACAGATTACTTTGACAATTAATTCAGACGCTGATTCATTGTCAGCACTGTTAAACATTGGAGCAGACCCTTAAGACAGTAAGGACTCTGTCACCTGGGATTTATGAGACATGGTGGCTTCACCCCAGCTTCCACTTGACCAAAACTGGGTTTTGAAATTATTGTCTCAAAGTCAAGCATGTTGGGCGAGCCAAACTGTCCCTTCACAGGGGAAGGCCAGAACCCGAGCCACTGAGCCAACCAAAGCAATGTGATTTGACTTCTGTCGCTTTGTGCGTATGCAGTCTCTAAGTCAAGTTGTCAAATATGTTAATTCCCAGAGAAATTACTAGGATATGTTGGTTAGGTGCTTAAAGGCTCGGGGAGTGCACGTGCATATTTTAGCCCTCACAGCCAGTTTGCTAGGACAACTGTCGCAATAGCTTTCCTTCAACTAGCAGTTCTTCTCTTACCCTCTGCTTATGGCTGGAAAAAATGTAGAGTAATCTGCCTTGGAAATAGATGATTTAAAACAAACAAAAAAACCCATAAAAAACCAAACACCAACACCCCACGCACCTTCTTTCTAATCTGTTATGAAAGAGAAGGATGTGGTCTCTATGTAAAAAGGAAATTACTGCATATCAGGGCTCTGTTCTGTGAAATAAGTTAACTGGATAATGTCTGTGCTGCATGTGCTACTGTCAGTTCTACTCTCATGCAGGGCATGTACAGAGCAGCCCGCATGAAGAAGAAAATGAGTTCATACAGTAAAATGGTCTTTCTGTACTGAGCAACCAAGAGGGCTTTTGAGCTGTTTTCTCGCTTTTGGATGCCATACGTAGGATAACGGCAATATGGATATGTACATCCTACTCTAGGAAAGGGTAGAGGGTAGAAGTTTCTACTATGGCATGTGACATGGCTCTATGGAGGGCTTTGGAGAGCGTTGACTTAATAACAAAACATTTCTAGAGGTCACGATACAAATGCTGTGATTATATACATGAAGCTGAAAAGGGTTCAGAGTTTCACTCGTGAAAAGTTCAGTCTTTATGTAGAAAGTGTGCCAAAGCTTTAAATGCATCCATGTGAGTAATACTATCTTCCATGACAAGACATGATTTGAAAAATAAGCTTACAGCCTGAAGGTGTCTTGTGCAAAACTTTCCTTGTTTCTTCCTTTTGTTACTCTGAAGAGGGAGAAGAAAGTGGTGGGAAAGCAGTGACGAGTTATTAACTATAATTATCTAATTATTGCACTGTATTTCTGCTGTAGCTGTTGTGCAACAGATTGTGAACCATATTTTTAGATCTTACGTTTTTCTTGAAGTCAGATTGCAAAACAACTTCCAGAACTCTGAAGTAAAAGGAATTTATTGACGAAAAATTTTTCCATGTGAGTGGGAAGAACCTTTAAGATATTTGCTGTTCTTTATCCTTGTATTTAGGCTATACTCTTTGCTAAATTTTAAATTAGCCTTGATAGTTTTTGTGCACCTTAACTAACTCTTTATTCCTAGTGGATGAGATGGGCTTGAGTATTGAGATAGGATTATATTAATGAGGAAGAGCAGCTCAGAGGTACGGCTTTGGTAGTGCTGCTTCTGCATTGAATTCAAGGGGAAATATTAAAGCCAAAATTAGCTTAAAATCAGAAAAAAAACTTGTGTAGGATTTTCACTGAGTTGTGCAGAGCCCGGCTGCAGAAGAGCATTCCTAATGGACACAAAAATTTGGTTCCCTCTCTCCTCTGTGCTAGAGAGAGGGCTGCTCGCTCTTATCCGACTTATCTTCAGTGGGAAGAGCAGTGGGAAAAACCCAGGGTGAAATAGCTATGCTGCTTCTGCTGGAATCTGTGCTTTCCTAACAGTTTCAGGTCTATTGAACTGTCAGCAAGGTCAGATGTACCATATGGATCTGGGCTTATAGCCACGTGACAACAAACCGTTGGGGAATTGAAGATCTCGAGGTTTGAATGTTCCACTGAAGTCCAGGAAAACAACTGGTTTCTGATTCACAATAGGCTTTAGGGGGTTTTTTGGCAAAACCTGATCTTGCTGAAGCCATACCAGGGTACGTAAGCTTATGGAAACCTTGAGACTCCTCCATTAAAATTTTGTGTAGCTGAGAGTAGTACAGTACTGCGTGCCCCACTAACCAGCAAGCTTCAGGTCTAGAAGAATGAAGATTGCTAGGTATTTGTGTACGTGACCGTTTTCTAGCTAGAAAGCAAATCTTCAGAGATACAGATTAGCTTCACCAGTCAAAGACATGATCTCATACCTAAGAAACCACGGACACAATTCTTTCTCCTATTTATAGTATTTGCCAGAACAGCAAGACACAAACTGACATGGAGATCTCTTGCTGCTTCAGCGGGAAGCTGCTGGTTGAGTGTTTCATTAGAGAACTTGGGATGACGGATAGCCAGACCTGTCCCAGAACAGGGAGTGCTGGGAGTGCTGAACTGTTATCCTCAGACTTAATCAGTTATTTAGCATGAGGAAGCTCTGCTGTTAGCAGGAGCTTAAGGAGGTACTTTGGTACCCCTCCAGCATGCAGTGACTGCAGCGGGTAGATGTACTGCCAGGAGGGTTCTTGGAGTTCCCCATGAACCACCCAGAGCCTGGAGGGGGGTAAACTGGATGCTTTGCATGTCAGGATCAGGAAAGGTGGGGAAGGAGCTGCTATGAGAGCTATTGGTTTTGGTGTTGCACAGCTTTGTCTCAAAAAGCCCAAGGAAGGCCCTCCCCTTATCTGACGGAGAGTATAAGGAGAAGTGGCTGTTGTCACAAGCCAAGTCCTGTCACACCCAATTCTTTCTTTTGCTGTCTGACAAATGGAGATGCAAATACCGATTTTTAAATTTTTTTTTTTCTTCCTTTGGAATGAAGGATACCTAATGCTAAGGATGTTAAAGTAACCGTTAACTGACTGCTGGTAGATCTCTTTGACGTCCTCTAGGAGAAACACCAGCTATGTGGGTTATTGAACAAATGCTGCCTGAGCTGAGTGGAATTCCCCAGGCATCGCAACTTCCAGGCTATATTCTTCTTGCTAGAAGATAGATATAATTACTTTCTTCCAAAGCTGGATCCTTAGAAAAACATGAAAGCAAGCTGCTTCGTAGTCTGGATTGAGTAGTTGAAGAGCCATTTCCTTTGGCTGCATTGAGAAGGCACATGGATTGGTGAAGAACTTATTTTCAGTTCATTCAGCTGATTTACTAAAGCTGTTTTAACAGGCAAAGCAGAGGAAAAAAGCCTCTCTGCAAGCGAAGAAAAGTTTAGTGGTTTGTCTGCACTGTGTTGCTATAAAATTGCTTACTCTGATATAGTGTGTCATTGCAATGATTCCCGTGGAGGAGTTTAACTCGGAAAAACCCAGGTAGCCTTTCAAAAACAGGTATTGTGAGGTTATTTTGGACATCAAGCAAGACTGCTGTTCTAGTAGAGTAAAGGTGAAGAGTAGTAACTTCTCAGATTTAATGTATAACTGATGGTTGTGTGAAACATGTCGCTAATGGATCTCTCAACAAAAGTAGTGCAAAGCCTATTTCATGTGTTTAAGGACTTGTCCAGACCCAGAGGTTTGTGGGTCAATAGAAAAGCCATGTTGCTTCTGATTTAGCTGTTGAATAGATTCCAAATAGAGATGCTTTAGTTACTGTGTATTCCTCAGAATAGTGCCTCTTCTTTCAAAGAGCAAAATGGGATGCTATGGGAAACTAAACAGTTCAACTATTTAAAACAAATTTTCTCCTTTAGAGGAATGATTACAAGATTTGGAATCTTGTAAACAAGAGCCTCTTCTCCAAAATCTACAACCATCATCTCTCAAGTGTTCTTTGGGTTCAAAGAACCGATTAATTTTCTTTTAAGTGCCTGTAGCCATCCTTGTTGGGTTGTCCCAGGTTCTGCTGGAGAGCTGAAGCTCTTGCAGGTGCTGCGTTATGAAGAGGAGTTCTCAAATTCAAACCCTTCCTTAGGAATTTGGGTCCCAAAGGAGATCTGTTGGAGAGAAGGATGACTTGTTTTGGTGCCTGCAGCATGGGTACAGGGAGGAGATGTCTCCTTATGCGTTGACCTGTAGGAAATACTTTCCCCTAGAGAGATTAATTGCTAGAGAGGATGGGTCTTTCTGGAGCCCAGCAAAGTACGCTTACCAGTCCAAAAAGATATCCAGCTTGGAGCGACTTTGTTGCTGAAAGAACTCTGTGCAATGCTGCGGGTGAGCTGGCTTGCTGGTCACAGCTTCATTCCTCACTTGCAAATTCTGGTTTCTGAAAGCTTGTGCCTGGAGCTGCTCCATGGAGGAAGATTTATTTGCAGTGGATGAGAACAAGAAGTGTCATTGTTCTGCATCGGGACAGGAAAAGGCTGGCTAGCTGATTACCTCTGCTGGGCACTTTTTCTTACTGCAGGGGATAATTTGTTTCTGAATTAACTTCCTTTCTTTCCCTGTTTAAAGAGGGTTTCTGTTTCTCTTGGGTCTCCATAGTTTGACCCTTTTTATGATTTGTTTGAGAAATGTGTTATTACTCTGATAACATCTTGGGCGTGGGGCAGACCTGCAGTGTGTGTGACTTGGTATATCAGTGATTTTGGTGGAGCATTGCCAGTTCTCACCATCCGAGTGCCACACTCAATGCCGCTAGATACGCAGCCTGGAAAGAGGAGGACAGCGAAGCAGGAATGTGTTCTATAATTTAAATGCCCTTTTTATAAGCTCAGTTATTGGAGGATCAAGATAAAATTGCTGAGAACATGACCTGGCATCTCATTAAATCATAGCCCAGCATTTCCTTGTGTGATTAATACTGGGTGAAAATAGATTTTTGAGCTTGTTGGCCAAACCAAAGGAGAATCAAATTTAGCTCAACCCAAACCAAAAGGGAACTTGGAGGCTTTGGCCAAACTAGACTTGATTTAGAATCAGCTGAAAATGTCTTGCTAGTTCTCAGGTTTTTTGGGGCTTTGGCTATTTTCTTTTCTTCTTAGTGGGAATTTACTTAAGTGCTACTTGAAAAAAGTTGCTTCATTTTGAAAGTGGCTCTCCTCTTGGCCTGAACTATGCTGAGTTTTACCTGCAGCCTTGCATAACTTGTGATTTCTCCATGCGAACCAAATAACTTTTTTTTTTTTGTCCTCTACAAATATTTGCACAAGTCTAGTAGGGACTGCAGTTTTGGTTTGTATTATATTTGTATCTGGATTCTGGAATAAAACATAAGTGGGAGCTGTAAGTGCTACACCAGGGAATAGGATTTGAGTCAGCTAAATAATGGCTTAAATATGAAGAAAAGCTTGAGGTTCTGAATGATGCATGGGCAGAAGTGACTTGGCCTTGCACTAAAAGTACTGAGACATCAGGTCTTTTTCCCCAAATAAATAGATATAACCGAGCGAGACCAGGCTCTGTGTAGATGAGGCTGCATGCTGCACAAAGGCACTGTTTCTCCCCTCCATGCAGCAATGCTTAGGTGCATCAGACCTCCTCTGTGGCACCTGTTTAAATCTGGTTTTACTCTGGCTTACCCTCACTAAACCAACTCAGCCTGATTTGTAAAGGTATTATTGACTTAAATTGTGTCCATACATTGACGTAAACTAGGCTGGAAATTCTTCACTCGATTTTACTGGTGTGAGTGATATTGGTATTCAGGTGCATGTGCCAGTGCCAATAGAACTCTTTACAGAAGAGTTGGAAAAAACTGTCTTATAGGTGTGAGAAGTCTCAAACTCTAGTTCTGTGCATAAAACTATTCCAGATAAAAACGGGTAATGATGACAGTGGGTTTCTTGGTGTCTTGAGAAGGTGCTCAGTGTTGCTAAATCTTTTATTACTGCTGAAGCACTATGAGATCCAGTCCCTCGAGGTAAGGAAACAGCGGACTCCTAATTTAGAGAAACACAAGGTTTTGGTATGGCTGCCAGGAAAATTAGCTTGTATGTGAAAGCAATCCAATAACAGAGCAGCCTTTTGGAGTCAAGTTGTCCCCTCCATACCCAAGAAGCTCTTGAGCTGAAGTGATGTTGTAGCCTTGTGGACTGGCACTGTTGGCAGGGCTATCATCTCTGGAAAGCACAGCCTTAGACACAAGTTACTGGAGCTGAAACATAACCCTGTCATTTCAGGGAGAAAGCTAGCTACAGAAGAACATGTGGCTTGCTTAATTATTTGCACTATATAATAGATTTTTCCAAATAACTTGCTATGTTGCTACATGACTTCACATACTGTAGCTAGGGGAGCAGGGCTCCTGCATGCTGGCTTTCCTGCCTCGGGTAGGAGAAAGCTGAAGTTCTGGGGTTTTTGTGATGTTTCAGTTCTTGGATTTACTCAAATGGGGTGGGAGCAGGCAAGCAGGTACTGCTGAGCAGCACTGCTGAGAGGTGGCTGGTCACTTGTACCTCCGCAACACGTGCAAACCTATGTTCATATGCATGCATTGGTATCCTGCCCTACTTCAGGCTCCGAGGCACGTGCCGGTGTGATCAGCTCTTGCCCTGTAATAAGTTTTCTCTGGCCATGCTGCGTACTTTCGTAGTTCTTGCTAGGTCAGGTACTGCCTGATAGGCATAGTAGGAAGGGGTTGATGTCTGGAAAAGGTTAGTACAGCTTTGTGAGCTGATACCTACTTCTGGCCGTCTCTGGAATAGACATGAGGTTCAAGATGCCCAGAAAGCCTTTCTTTTCAAAACAAATTAATCTGTGAGCTCAACATGTGAGGTATGAAAATACTGAGAACAGAGCACAAAATAAAGGTCACTTTTGCTAATGGTCCATTAACTAGTCACTGTTGGTGACCAGTTCAGGTGGATGAAGGTGAGAGAGCTGAAGGTGTTGGACCACTTGAAGGTTCTCCTGTTACTCTAAAGCCCAGAGTTCACGTACTTTCTCCATTAGCTTGTTGAACTGTAACACAAGGAGACTTGTATGCTGGCCAGCCACAGCAGGATTGTTACCGAGGGCTTTGATTTGCTTGTGAAAACCAGTGTTGTCTGTGCTCATTTGATCCCTCGGGAGGGAAGATTGAGGATTGTTGCAGATCCAAACTATGAGTTTAGTTGAGAAGACAGCCTGCGCTCTGTTTTCAATTACTTTAGAAGAGATTTGTTCCTAACCCTAGGACCTGCCTTGATCTTTCTCCCTTCCAAAGCTGATTCGAGTAGAAAAAGGACAAGGGGCTGTGGTGGAGGGGAGTAGGAAATAAATGAAATACTGTCATCTTACTCATGGCCTATATTCTTCTAATTAAGCTGTTTGGTTGCTCTCAGACAAGTGCCTTTGTCAGATTAATTTGTGTAAGTAGGCTGCTCCCAATCTGTGATCAGGAAGTCAAACTCAGTAAGAAAATACTTGGTAATGTGATTTTTTTTTTGTATGCAAGTTATCTCCATCCAAAGATCTTCAGGAGCTGTTACTGGAACAACCTTCAGGGTGCATGGGTGTGAGAATACATGTTAAAAGGAAAGAAATGGGCTAGGATTATGGAAGAGAAGTTAAAGGAGAGATGATTTAAGGACTGTGGTAGATGCTTGCTTGCTAGATGAATAAAAGGGAGCAAGCATTCTAAGTGACTTTGAGCTATGCAAAAAAAAAAAAAAAAAAAAAAAATCACTCTGAGGTAGGAAAACACTTCCATACTTCTTTCGGTGTCAACAGGCAAAACCTACGTATGTATCTCACCCGTGCTTTTCAGAAGAGTTGAGAAGTAGTAGGTGGCTTTAATGGGAACAGGAGATCTGCAGTCCAGGCTGGTGTTAACCTCTTCCTGCAACTGCACCAAGCCACTTCGCTGCTTTGTCAGAATTTCCCAGCAGGAAAAATGATGGCTACTGAGATCACAGCTCTGTTTAAATATCCCAGGGTGGAGACTGACCTGGTCTTTCATGGCTTCCACAGATGATCTCTGTGTTTATTTCAAACAACTTGTTGCTAGTCTTTGTTATGGGAGTCACAGCCATCACGTGCCCAGCAGGGCTGGCTGGATTGCAGCCAAGGATTTCCCTCTGAGCAGTAACCCGGCCTGCTACAGCCTCTGTAGATCTTGAGCAAGGAGGTCAGTTTGGTTTCTGTAACACCCCTGTACCAGAAAGGGGAAAAATAACAGCTGAGAGCAAATAGGGAAAGCCATTCAAACAGAGATCTGCCCAAGGCAAAAGCAGTAGAAGTATGTTGGTTTGGCATCTTGCCTTAATGTTTCCAAAAGCACTTTGGGAGATCAGGTGAAATGAAATTAAGTTTAAACTGCTTTCCAGTAATGTAGCTGTTGGGGTTTTGTTTGTAGAAGCTTCTGTAGCACTGCAAGTACTAGGTATGTTGCATTCTCTGTCTTTTGATGTCTTGGCTATTAAAAATTAGATGGGGGAAGAGGAAGAATACACCTTAGTCTCAAAAGTTATTTCCCATAAAACCACGGATGTTCAAATTCTACAAAAGAGCTGGCAGAATTGGGCTGACAATAACTCAAAGTCACTGTTTTAAGACTTCAGAAGTGAGCCTTTCACAACCAACACCACTTTGTATGTCTCAAAGTTGAAGCATGTGTTTATAAACCTTGCGCACCAGAAGAGAGCATGCCATGTGTCATAGTGCCACGTATAACAAAGCCATCTCCCTTCACAGTTGCACCATAAAGTCCCTTCAGCGACGTCACGTTTGCATCAGCCGCCTGGAGAGGCCTCAGAATTGGGGTGAAAACTCCTGCGAAGTGAGATTTGTGATATTAGTCCTGGCTCCTCCTAAAATGGTGAGTATTGCTCTCTTGCTCTGGTGCTTCAGAGGGTTGTCCCAAGCTTGCTTTTCCTTGGTCTCCTTCTAGGGTTAATGACAACATATTATTTTTAAAATACAAGGGGATGTGGAAAAGCCTGAGATCTTCTCAGCAGTTGTCAAGATTGTTTATTCTAAGTGTCCATGAGGGGTAGATTAGTCAGCTGCATCCTTGTGTCACACTGGTGAATGGCCTCTAGCCTGACTGGGAGGACAACACTGCAGATCAAATGTCTGTAGTCCCCGTGCACTTTTTGCTAGAGCTACCTCCATGATGCGTGTAATACTCCACAGATTCCGTGCGCCCCCCCCGCCCCAGCTTTACCAGTTTAGCTACTCTTTTTGGAGGTAAGGAATGCTGTTCCTGGTGAAAGCCATGCTTGTGAATGGCTCTTGCAAGTCTGCAGCTGATGTGCTACTGCAAAGGTCTGGGCTGCTTCCCAGCAAACTCTCTTGATGGGACCGACAGCTATGCTGCAGATGTGGTTGCAGCCGTTGTAGATGGACTGATGTAACCGAGAGGAAGATGTAGTTTTGTGAGCTCTGTTGGGGCGAGATTATTTGGGAGCTGGGGTGCTTGTAAGGTCAGACTGTGCTGAGGTCCTTTGGGATGTATTTTCACAGCTCTTGGCACTCAAAACAGCGAGGTTAAAGCTTGCTTAGGTGTACTTACTGGTTCTTTGGTGTAGACAAGGCCAACAAATGACGTAGTAGTACACATTTACAGCAGTATCACGGGGGGCATCAAGGTCAATTGGGGATCACTATCCTGTCTTCCTAGAAAGCACTGGCTTGATCAAGATGGTGTGGTGTTCTAGCTAATGGTTGAATGGTTCAAAGCTCAAGACCTTTTCACACTTAGGCTGGCTGTTTACACCTTGGGGCTACTAGGTCTGTGTTTCTGGGAGGTGCTGGAGAGGTTGGGGACCTTGTCTGGAAAAGGACATATCCTGATTCAATTTCCTGCTCTTCGATGCTATCTGTGTGACCTTGGGACCTTCTAGTCTGGTCTGTCTGTCGTCTCCTCCCCTCTACCACCACCCTTGCTTAAATGGAAATACTGGTGTTTCCTTATTTCCCAGGATTTCTGGCAGATCTTTCCCAACCGAGCAGTTCAATGCTTTTTGGCATAGATCTCAAACCCAACAGGCTGAAAACATATTGATGTTCCTTATGAAAAGCAGCAGGCAAACAACTGAACCTGCATGCAATTGCATTGATCTGTCTTTCATTGTATGGCAGTTTGCTTATCTCCGGCCAGCTACGTGCAAAGCACCCGGCGAACAGCTCTGCATCCGCTTGTATCCTGAAAGTTTGCAATTCCAATGGACAGCATGAAATTAAGGAAAGGGAGTGGAGGCCAAGCAGAGCTGCAGTTGCCAATACGCTTTTTATTTTAAATTAGTTTATCTAGCCAACTCTAAGTACGCATTTCTGGTACAGCAGTTAAAATAATTAACCTGCTGACAGTAACAGATTAAATGAGCCTTGCTTGGGGAGAAGAAAAAAAAGCCCAGAAAATGGGCATCTGTTGTGCTGAGGAATCCAGATCCTTAGCCTTATCTAACATGGAGGATGGAAAAAAACTTGAGTTCTCTTGCAACTCTCTGCACTCTTCCTCTGAATGGTTCATCTCTCTCTATAAAAGCAAAGAAAGGGAGAAGCATTGGGCAGCTTGAAGTAACCCCTTGCAGCATCCAGCCCAAGGACTGCTGCTGCTTAGAGGTGAAAGGAGAAGCCTCCCCTGTGATGGCAAATCCAGGCTGGTTCAGTCTGAAAGGACGAAGCTTACAAATTCTAAAAGCAACTCCTAGAGCAGATTATCCTTGCTTAAATCCAAACCCTTCCCTAGAAACTTAAATTGAATGTGTCCTAGCAAGTGTGTCTGAAGGGACATTCATTGTGGTGGAGAGAGGGTGATGGAGGAGAGGTGGAGCTAGGACAGTGTGAGTGATGGAGCAAGTATAGTGTTAGTGATGACTTTGGGACTAGTGCAGTGCCACCCACATGTTCCTGCCTCTGCGTCAAGCAACATTAAATTATTTGGTTGTGTTCATGAAGAAATGGTTAATCTGCTTTGTTATGAATTGAGAAAACTAATTCAGATCGATCACATATGTTCGCTACTACTTTTCACAGTAACGCGAGGAGCTTGGAGGCTGTCCAAAGGGAGGGTGGTTGTTTGGGTGTCTCTAGCAGTTGCTGTGTGGTGAGTGTTGAGTGTAGCTAAGGTGGGTGGGTTAAAATTTTGCATCAAAAGGAGCTCTTAATGAGCTATGGTTCTACATAACTTTGCCTTGGCAAGTATCTTGCCTGTCCTGACCAAAGTGGTACAAGCAGTTGAGCAGGTCAGGGTTTGTAGAGCTTGGATTTGGTGGGTTTATGCAGGGATGGGGAGCTCAGTCTCCTTTACTGTTCCTTTTGTATCTAATTTCCAAGGTGCTTGGAGCAATAGGAAAGTGGGCTTGGATACTGTTGAAGCTGGACCCTCAAAGATCAGGCCTGTGACTCACAGAAATGTTAAAGCCTGCAAATAGGCACTTGTTCCTCTTTCATGTTTGCAAGTCTCCTGTCGCTTCCAAGCATTTAGTGAAGATAGACAGTGCTGCTTGCATGCACGCTCGGCTGCTGCTTTCCTATACTTTGCTCCATGCCAGTAGTTACTTTAGCTGAGAGCTCTAAATCTCCACTTGTGGTGCCAGAATTGCCCCAGAGAGGCCAACCAAATTGAGTTTTAATGCCCAGAAAATAGGAAGCTGATGAAGCAGATGTGCATAATAATCTCAGTCTTCCGGAAAAGACATCAGGACACTTCTACCTGCAGGAACCTTGACTACAGCATCTTTCCACCCCAGCAGCAGTAATGCTGACATGCTGTAGGATAGCAAAGACTCTTATTTATTTAGTCTTAGCAGCCTTGAAGGGAGACTGGGGATAAAATGCATGCTCAGCATGATTTAGCTTTCGATCAAATCCTGGGAAGTTGATCAAGTAAGACTGGTCAGGGCCTGTATGTTGGTGCCTTCATGGGATCCTGCTGTTGTTGGTGTGTTCGTCTGCAACAGCTTCCACATGTACCCTTCTCCATCAGGTGTCTCTGGGGTCCTGGAAGCCAGGCAGCTTGCTCTTCAGATGGTTCCTGATGGGGCAAATCAGTGGTTTTGCCTTTCAGAAGTGAAAGAAAATAGTTTTACAAGGGTTTTTTCTGTCTTCTTTTTTTTTTTTTCCCCACTCAGAAAAGTACCAAAACTGCCACAGAAGTGGGCAGGACCTTTGCCACAATGTTTTCAGACATAACCTTTCGGCAGAAACTCCTAGAAACCAAAACCGAAGAGGAGTTCAAGGAAGCCTTAGTCCACCAACGCCACTTGTTGACGGTGGTGAATCAGAGACCCTCAGCGATGAGCGATGGGCACAAGTCGCACGGTCCTAAGCCACTCAAGGTAAGGCTGGCCAATATCTGCCATGCCCCTGCTTCAGTGGTGTCCAAATGCATCAATGCAAGGGTTTTTGGGTAAGGAGATGAAGCACTTGTGTTGCTTGTATCCATTGGGCTCTCCTAGCAAGCTCTCAGCACTGAGGTTTCTACAAATGGCTGCTGTGTGTATGTCCACCTTCCTTGGCTCCTGCTGTAAATCTAAAAAAAAAATAATAATTAAAAAAAAAAAACCACTTCAAAGAGGCAGGTGCTGAAGGGATGCAGAGCGGTAGGGGGTTGCAATGGTTACAGGACTTTGATTCCAGATGCTTAGTCAAGGGTGGGATTAATGGATCTCTCTGTGTTGTTGATCCAAGGTACTTAATCCTTACAATCAGAAGTCTCTGAAGGAAGCTGCTGCTTGTCTTTCCTGCAGCCAAAAGACTTCTTGGCCATCCCTGCATGGTAATTTCACTTAAGTTGCCTGTCAGTATTTGGCCTGACTTCTCACTGTTTGATCTGTAGCTCTGTAAAACGTTACTTGCTTTGTACTTTAAAGTTCGAGGGAAATGCTGTAACTCGGCTTTCTTTTCTGGAATTTCCTGTGTATTGGTCATCGCTTTGCTTTTCCGTTCAGAAATTCATTTTGTAACCAGACAGCATACCTGAAAAACAAACTGTGCCATCTCTAGCTTGCTGCTTCTGTCTCTGAATTACAAGTAACCTTCAAGCTTTGGGTTGCTTACAGTGCAGAAGCTGGTTAACTTATCACTTTTTTTTTTTTTCCTGGAATAGACTTAAGGGGTTTTGATCTGCACATCTGGAAACGAGCAAAGCTCATGTTTTTGCTACAGAATCCCCTTGCTTATAGGTAGTGCTTTGAACTTTGCTAGACCCCATAACTGCTCTTAAGTTTGCAGAACAAGTCCTGAAACCCTCTTCAAACCTAGGTCATTCAGAGTGGTGATACTCAGAGCAGTTGCAGTAACGTAATTTAGGTAAAGTACACTTAACCATTTGCGCTTGGTCTTTCAAAGGGGTTTTTGGGAGAGCATCTGAAGTGTCTGGCTCTGTCTTCTGCTAAAGCTATCCCTTTTTAAATGTCTGTAGAGGATTTTCTGCTCTGTGGTTTGGTGAGCAGGAGGGCTGGATGCAACACTGAGCTTGTAGATGTTGGCCCTGAGAAGTGGTGGTTCCTACCTGCCTTGCTGGGCAAGCAGCCTTGGCCAGGCAGGCTTTTGACAGCTCTGAGCCAGTGCTCTATATAGTGATGCTTGTTTCTTTAGTGTTTGCTCTTGGCATTGACTATTCTTGGTCCGGATTTTGTAAATCATTGTTTTTAAAATACTTTATCCTTCAGCTCTTGGGAGAACACAGCCTGCATAGTAGTAACTCTGCTTTCATATGGCTCTTGGAAGAAGCTGTCCCCCACCCCGCCTTGCCAGCATAGACCTTAAGAACTGGGATGGAGATTTCTTTTCCTGGCAAGCAAAGATATGCCTGGAGAAGTGAGGTTGATTTGAGATCATAGCCTGCATTCCTCAGTTCCTATGAGAGCCATCTCCAGCAGCATCTCCTCCCCCTCTGCCTGCCCTGTGTGATAGCCTTCTGGAAAGGAAGCAAATGAGCACAAACTCAGATGAGACCAAGGGTGTAATTTCAACCTGTGAACCACCCCCAGTGGAATAGATACCCTAATTCGGAGCCACTGTATTATGATAAGTGAGCCCTCAGGACGGGGCAGGAGGGTAAAGTCTCATGGTAGCATAAAAATCTGCCTCCTGCCTCCCTTCTTCCCTTGGTCCTGCAGTGATGGGGCAGAAAGGGGCCTCTGTGTGTGTGAGAAGGATTTTTGCAAGTGTTCATCTTTATCTCTGCTAAAATACTGAAGGGGACATGACAGTTGCACACCATGCTGTGCCTACAGCACAGCCACTTTGCTTTGGCTCGTCTCGGAGGACTGTTTCAGCAAGGCTTACGTACTCAGTCATAATTAAGTCAGCCTGAAATCCTCTTGTTTACTGAGGCATCTAATTGTCATTTTGTTCATGGAGGAGCCCCTAACAGTTGTGATCTTTTCTGGCTGGGATTTTGTGTCCGTTGGATACCTGTGTGGATTTGTTGAGAGGGCTGGGCTATGCTTGCTCAGCATCACCAGGAGGGAGGATAGTGTGTGTCCCTGGTCCGTGTAAAATAGTTGTGCAGTCCCCCAGTACTGTAGGGGAGGACTGAGAAAGGGTCGTTGGTGTTGGAGCAGATATTTTCTGTTTGGCTTTGTAACTGCTGTTAAGTGCTGGCTTAGCCTCTTCCTCTAACCCAAACAATGGTCGCTTACAGCAAGAGACTTGGAGGGATTTGTAAAATGGAAAGTGGAAAATTCATGGACTTTGCCTAGGGTTTTTTGTGTGTGTGCGCTCCTTTTGCTGCTCTTTCCTCCCTTGTGTATTAGGAGCAGCATAGACAAAGCACTGGAAGGACTTGCAGAGGAGGAGAATAAGGAGACTGCAAGAGGATTTGGTGCTGGGTACCTGGGCTGCGGTTCCTAAAGGTTAATAAGCCTTTAGGCTTATAAGCCTTGAGCTTGATGTTGGTGGGGGAAGCAGCGCTGGCCTACTGGATAAGGCCACCTACTATGAGGATGTTGAATCAAAAAGACAACAGGGCTGTGAGAGAGGTGCCACCATGAACGGGAGTGGAAAGCCAATGGGTCAGCCAAACTTGACCCACTAAAGGAGAAAGAAGCAGGGAATAGCAGTCCAAGAAATTCCTAGCACTGGAGTGTATGAGGAAGCAGATCAAAAAGGCCAAAAAAAAAAATGAAGTGTCAGCACTGTCCTTCCCAAGGATTTTGGAAACCTCACAAGGTGCAAGCTCAGATGATGATAGGAGGCAAAAGCCAGACTGAAACATGTCTGGAGTAGAGTTAGACAATGAAGATGCATGGTGGATAGGTTGGGGGATAAAAGTAAAACCAAAAAGGGTAGTAACTTCAGAGGTCAGTAAACTTGGTCTTTTATCCACTCAGTGCAACCCAAGTTGAGTATGAGGTTAGAGCAGAGAGGAAAGTTAAGAGGAGGATTAGCCATAGAGAAGAAACAGCTTTCCCCATACTTAGCCACTGATGAGGTTTAGCTTGACATCCCTGTGCCTCACCCTAGGCTAAACTTGCACATGTGCAAGGAATAAATGCATGGAGGAATCAGGGGTCTCAAACATTGGCTCCCCTTCTCTCAAATTTGCCTTAATGTGCCTTGTGGGACAAAAGTTATGCAGTGCTTTTCTCTTCTGCACGCTCACTGCTGCCTACAAAGAGGCAATGTGCATAAGTGCCCCTTCCCTCCCCACCCCGCGCTCAGCCCCAGGCCAGCAGTGAGCGTGTGGCTTCTTCCCCGGAAGATGAGATACCCCGAGCATCATTTTCCCCGTACTCACTGCAGCGAGACGAGTCAACATATTAGTCATTAAAGCTATTGTGATTCTCTGGCTGACTTGTGCCTTCAGGAATGTCTTTCTGGGGGGGGAAAATTAAATTGCTTTTCAAGTGCATATGGCTTAGATGTCCAAATATGCCTCCAAATATGGTTTAAGCTCATAGCTTTTTCAGAAATGCTTAAAATGCAGGTGTTATGCTGCTGTCTGCCATCTTTTCATCCTGATTGTTCAGGTTAGAGAGTTGAAACTGTCCTAAAGTAATATAGGAGTATTGGCAAAATGCAACAGGCTTGACTTAAGTAGCTAAAATATGAGATGCCATAGTCACTGATAAAGGAGCTGGTCCTCTGAGGTATCTTTTGCACCGCAGACCCTAGTGTTTGCCATGCCCAGTGTATTCCCTCTAAAGGAGAGGTTTCATTGTTGTGTTTTACTTATGGCTCTGATCTTCCTGGTGCTGCAAAGCAGCAGAGTTCTGTGAGAAAAGGCAAAGTTGTGTGTAGTCTGTTAAATGAGCACTGTAGTGTCAAGTCCTTTCTGAAGCAGTAGTTTTTATCAGTTTCCACATAAACCAGCCAAAGGAAGATGTCCATGCTGTTTTGAGATGATCTGTTGGTGTAAATTTTGGATCTGTGATTTCCCCCTCTGCCTACGCTCCTTAGAGGAGGTTATAAGTCTTCTGTGTCTAGTTCTGGAACAAACATATGAAAGGTTTTAGATGAGACAGCTGGGGTAATTAGCACTGTATAAAGGTGCATTTGATTTTCAGAGTAGTATGCGTAGTCTGAGTTGAGGATAACAGGAAAAAATCTGACAGGTGCCTCATTTGCAAGTGTTGCCTACTCTGACGCTTTCCATGTGCTTTCCATAAGGATGTAGTTGTGAGAATTGGGAGGCTGTAAGTCACTAGCAGCTGTCACATTTCTGAAAAGCTTCTTATTGCCTGTGGTGAGCATCAGATTGTATAAACAATCGTACTGCACCTTGCAGGCCCCCAAACAAGAAAGAAAAGGGAATGTGTTGGGTTTTTTGGAACCCCTTCACAATGATCTTACTGTCTTTTAATGGACAGAAATTATGGCTTGGTTATGTGAAGTTATTCAAGCTTGTTCCCTTTTGGTGGAGTTTGAGGTGTAGACAGTCTTAGTTCCCTTACTACATCTATTTGAGGTCTCCCTTTCCCATAGCAATGCCAAGGAAGGGAGCACTTGCTGAGGCTTCACATGGATTTGGGGCAAGAGTTTTCTGTGGTGCTATCTAAAGAAAAAAGTTGGCTAGAGGGTTGGGAAAGGCATCTCTGACCCGGTGTTTAACCCCAGGGTACCCAAAGTCTAATCCTGTTGTTGGCCAGGGTGTTTTCGGCGGGTCACGCTGTGCATCAGCTCCCTCACCTGCAAAGCAGGGATGCAGATATGAATGGGAGGGGGAAAAGGGAAGGAAGGGAGGAAAACAGGGTGGTCTGGGGGATTTTTCTCTTTTACAATGCTTTTGAGGATATAAATTGAAGTGTGAAGAGTTTATTTTTATTATCATTACAAAATCTGATTTGAATGCCCTATTCAAAATGACCAGTTTTGCTCCTATCAGTATTGAATAAGGAGGTTAATCTCTTTAACAATACATGAGCCTTTAAACTGACACAGCACTTCCTTCCTTTCTTTAGTTGCATGAGTTTCTCAATGTTGGCAAGGGGATTTCTGATGACATTGCACGAAGATTTCCAGTGTACGCTTTGGACTTCACTGACGGTATGTTGGCCAATGTTTATGAAAGCATTGGCCCGATTTTGAATTTTTGTGATGCGATGTCCTGTTTACAGTGTGCATTGAATGTGTTCTTTGGTATGTGTAATAGCGTTCTTATTTGAAAGAATATTGTGACAAAAGCCTGCGAATAGGCAGCGTGGCACACTATAGAGGAGAATCTTTCAGTGTTCCCTTAATGAAGATGCTAGCTGTATGTAGATGAGGATTTTAATTTTTATTAAGCAATGAGGTGATTAAATGGATTGATTATTGTGTAGACACAGATCAACTCGTTGCCACCTAATTAGTCAGCATTGGCCTAATAGGCCCTTTCTGCTGTCTTTGCAAGCCAGCATCAATAGCAATTGTGGTGATGCTGTGGGAGTTGAGAATGCTTAAACAAAATCTGAGCTGCAGTAACTTCAGCTCGTTGCTTTTAAAAACAGGATATAGCTTGTCTGCTGTAGCCAGATCACAGGAGCAGCAATACAGTGTTTATATTGAGCCTCAGGTTTCGGGCTTTATATAGCTCCCACAATGGCCTTGTCGGTTTTAAGTCACTTTCTCCCTTTTCACTTTCAAACTTTCACTTTCAGAGAGTCTTAAAGGCTGTGAAAAAAGTCTTCAGGGCAAACTGATTACAGAGCCTCAGCCTGACATCAAAACATGTTCAGTTTCTTACAGCTTATTGGGGAGTTGGTTAATATATTCAAGTATGAAACCCAGAAAGTTTGCATAAAATAAAGGTACAGAGTGAAGGCAGGGAGAATCTCAAGGCTCTATCAGACACTTTCCTGCTGTTAAATCCTCCTTAGCTTAAGCCACAGTGTTCCAGCCTTCCCCACTGCACCTCTGCTGAGGACCATCTCCCTTGGAGTTGGCATAAGAAAAGATGATGCATACCCAAGCCCCATTTTGCAGACAGGTATTCTAGTGCAAAGCCACCTTCCACAGCAGCTTAAGCTGGAGAGCAAGCACGGGCAGGGTATGGATTTGTGTTCTCCACTACGTTTCAACAAGAATGGTCACCACCAGCAGAGGAACGTAGCAACCAGCTGTCAGTGGCTCAGCTGAATGAGATGCAATGTGTCTGGGGGAGTTGCCAAGTAGCTCTTTCCACAAAGATCCAGCTTTGTTGACTAGGAATGCTTCATCCACCACGATGCGTTTTGCAGCTAGTGGTATCCACTCTGCTGGGAAGAATAAAATGGGATGCTGGCTTAGCACAGTGGTTGAGTGCTGGATGCTTTCTCCAGGTGCTTTGTAACTGCTGGGATGAAACTATTTTCAGGAGGCTTGGGGTGAAAGGAGGGCAGGCTCTGTTTGAAGTCAAGCTAATGCTGTGTTCTCTGGGGATTGACGGTATGTTGAGGAGGGAGGGGGACAAGAAATTGTTTTCAGGGTAGCAGCAAGGAGTCTGATAAAACAGAATAAAGTATTTCTTGGCATGTACATCATTGGCACCAGATCTGGCAGGGGACTTAAACTCCTAATCCGGACACCTCTGGAATGGGTTCAGGCCATTTCATGTCTATGGCTGTTGCTTTGTAGGGCTGTCAAAGACTAACTTTTCATTATAAAGGGATATTGAAGCACTTCAGAAGGGAAGTGCTGCAGAAGCACCTTGTGGGGACCCATGCGCATCTTGAGACAGAGCAGTGTCTGCTATGGCTGTCAGTGTCCTGAGTGCAGCAGGTTCACAGGCACAAAAGCAACGTACGACGGTCCTGCAGCTAACTTTGGTTGTCAGCAGATTTGGAAATCCATTTCAGGGTCCGTGTTCTGGCTCTGCATGCATCCAAATTAACCTGTGTGTGCTGCCTTTTGGTCCTGGGGCTGTCGGCTATAGCCAGGTCCGCAAGCTTTCTGTGAACTAATGTACATAGCAGATCAGGGTTGGCCTAAACAAGGTGCTGGGATTGACTAGATTGAAAGAATTGTTCTGTTGGTTACATCTGCCCTGAGCGATGAAACCCTGTCATAGTGAAAATCCAGCATTAAAAATATTCCAGAAAAATGGTTTTGGTATAAAATGCAAATATATGTTAAAAAGTGTCAGTGAATCGTTATACAATTTCTGGAGAGTGGAAGGTGCAGAAATGAGCTAAGTGAAACTCAAGACCTACTGCAGCTCAAATGTGAAGTACTCACCTTAGGAACAGTTGTGCTCTTTCAAATAGGATATGGGGAAAAGAGGATTTTTAAAAAAATCTGTGTATATTAGTATGTGCCACTTCTTCCCAGAAACCAGAAATTAGGATGAATTCTTTAAGGATCTGCATGGAATGGAAACCAGATGGAGCATAAAGCATCTGCCATAAACCACCAAGACTGAAGGTGATCAGGAATGTGAAATTCCTGGACCATCTCAAAGCAGCAGTGTACCAGAACATTGGGGATTTGAGCTATCCAAGTCTCTGCACTCCAGACAACCATGCGTGCATCATCAAAGAGCTCTGAATTATAAAGATGCCTTTTTTTTTTTGAATGGTTGGAGTCTCTAAATCCTCAATCTGAGAAGCATCCTGGGGTTTTGGTTTAGACAGATAAACCGATTAAGGGCAGGGTGATAAATAATAAGGCTTTTGTAGGGCCAGCAAGTGTTTTGTCAGTTGGACTTTTGCAGGATTGGTCATCTTCACATGCTGCACAAAGCTGGCCATTAGATTATCCTTAATCATCATGATTTGGGAGAGGAAAGAAAGGAATCATCTTTCTCTCTTTTTTTCTTTTTTTCCTCCAGATTAGGAATTTGTCAGCTTTAGGTCTGCTTTGGATTGTAGAAGTCTTATGCATTTTACTGAACATACAAGGATCAAGGAAGAGTTTTCTAAACTTTTGGTCGAGGACTTTAGTGATATGGGTGGCTTCTAATAGGGGTCTTCCAGCAGGAGCATCTGAAGATGAACAATGGGATTATGCTGAGCCTAAGAACACCTGTAATTTTCCTTTGAAGGTTAGGATTAACACAATTTGGCATGTAGTCTCCTCTTAATGGCTACAACCTTTGTTTATGGGATTCTGCTTTCTTAAAAAAAAAGTTTGTACAGAACTTCCTCCTGATCTTGTGAAAGAGGCTCAAAACACGTCTTTATCAATATCATTACTCTTTAAGACTCAGTCGAACCATAGGAACTTCCTGAATTTTTTTTTATTTTGAGGCTGGTTTGAATGAAAGAGGGAATTCTGCCTGGACTCAGCTACAAGTTTCCCAAAACCTCTTGAAGTTGCTACCCTTGTTCTTCAGTGTGTATTTTCTGGTACAACAGGGAGGAATAAACACTTACGAATGTAGTGCCTGGAGCGCCTGGGGAGAAATTTGAGGTGCCTGAGGCTTTTATGGTGTGAGCTTTGATGCTGTATTCTGCTATATCCCTTCACCTTTTGGGGAGGGAAGGTGAAGGGAAGAGAGGAGAGCTGACATTTATTTTGTTTCCCCCTGTTTTCCTTGACCTGTGTCCTTGGCACACAGCTGTGGTGGGTGGATAGTTCAGCTGGAGATGTGGATTCCTCCCTGTCCTTGGTCCTGCAAAGGGTCCCTAACCAGCTCCTGAGAGTAAGGCGAGCACACCTGCTGGCAACATCCTCGGGATTTGGTGGTGGTGTTTTTCAAGAAGGAGATCTCCAAAGCTCCCTGTAATGTAGGCATGCTTAGAAGGAAGGCTGGAAGGCACTGGAAAAACGGGATTTGGAAGGGAAGTTTTGTCTTGCTGGTTGTCTAAGATAGCACAGAGCTTAAACCTGCTAAAATGTTGACTGTGGATTGGCTGTGGCATGTGCCAAATCTTCGACTTTCCCACCTGGTTGCACTGGCCACCTTGTTTGGCAGGATTGCCTTCCTGAGGGAGAAGGAAAAAAAGGATTGCAGATAGGCTTTTTCTGTTCCCTTCAGTGCCTCTGCTCCCCTAGGTTGGATGATGGGGTAGCTCCTGCATCACTCTGCAGCCCTTCAATCATAAATATCACCTGGGTGTAAAAGTTCAGTGGCCACTCGAAGAGGAACTTGCTGCATGCTTTGGGGCATCATGACCTGGATTTGCAGCTATGATGCTTTTGAAGTCTCTCTTTGTCAGCGGTGGATGGGAATGCATTAAAGATGCATAAAAGCATCTTGTTTTGTCTGTGGATGTTTTCTGCCAAGAGACTAGCGCTTCATGGGAAATGGGCTGAAAGAAACAAGAGA
Organism: Fregata magnificens; assembly: GCA_013389945.1. Lineage (NCBI taxonomy): Eukaryota > Metazoa > Chordata > Aves > Suliformes > Fregatidae > Fregata > Fregata magnificens. Next base: position 207,359 of record WAAD01014159.1, read on the forward strand.
AGAAGGGAAAGCTCTGAGCCCTTGATTTGTTGCTTCATACTTCTCTAGTATTGAGCATATGCTTGGCTTCTCTGCTCCAAAATCAGTAAGAATGGATTTCCTTTTCCAGCTAATTTCTTAGTCTCACTTGTACTGTGATTTACTCTTCACAGGACTTTAGGGAAGATTCATCTGCTGTTCATCTTCAGAAAATTGGGCAGAGTCCAGCAGCTACTAACATAAGTGAAAGCCCAGCTTGAGGGCATTAGCAGAAGTTTGTAATGCTTTGAGTTTTTTATGGCTCAAAACCTATGAACAGATATCCTTACTGTGTGCTTTTACCATTGAAAGGTGATTTTTTTTTTTTTTTTTAAATCAGGGCTTTAATAGACACATCCCTGCTGCTGTGCTGCAGATCAGTATAATTAAACTTGTTTTGCATTGGATATTTCAGAATTGGGAAAGAACATTAATAGTCAGACATTTCATAGAATGTCTGTCTCTATTTTGATTCAATAAATGTACAATTAGTAGACTTAAGGAGCTCTAGTCCCAGTCTTTGGGTCTTTTGGTCATTAACTTATTGATGCAGAATACCAAGCAAAGTGAGGCCAGCAATGCTGCCGTTTTCTCTGAAACTCTAACCTTGCCTTTAGAAACTACGACATTTCAGAAATTCAAGCAAGTAAAATAGAACTGTCATGTTGATGAACATAATTGCTTCCTATTTCAGTGTGTAGATGTACCTTAATTTCAAGGGATTGCTTCTGTAATAGTCAGCTATTCAAATTTCACAGCTGGACTGAGTTGATTTTCTGCTACGAATTTACATTGTGCAGTTGGAGTGACACATTTTTCAATGGCTTTATGAGCCTGCTGCAGATGAAATGCCATCATAATGCAGCCCACCTTCTTTTAAATGAAGTCATGTCAGTCCCTGACTTGCAAATAGACCCTGAAAATGTTTAGCCAGATGATGACTTTAAAAAGGCAAAAGGTAAATTGTGGTTAACACTGGATTTTAGTGCTTGTCTCGGGTGAATCTGTACAAGGAGGCAGTATTTGCTTATGATTTTAACTGCAATTAAGGAGTGATTACTCATATTTGTGAAAGAGTATGTTTAATCTGATGTAGTTATTGTCTCCGTTACCAAGTGAATTTTGCTGCACACCAATAGGGATTCTTTGCTCCTTGGATCTCATCTGGCTGATAATGGACTACAAGTACTGCTTTGTACTGGAAGTCTTGGACCCAGCCAAGGTGTGCTGCTTGCTTTGCAAGGATTGAAGCTGAAACTAAAAGGCATACATGAGCTTTTGTGATGCTCTTCAAGGCTTCTTCCTTCCTTCTGCCTTCTCATAGTACGATTTATCTACCTGAAAGGCTTTTGGAAAGCACCTCATTGCTTATGTAGCTTTCTCTGCTCAGCAAACGAGCTCTCTTTTTTTAATATTAGTGGCTTTTCTGGTCCTAGTTGCCTGTCTCTTATGAATGATTTCAAAGCTTTCAGGCACTGTTGCCTCTGATCTTTCATGTTGGAAAGACTCCTTTGACCAAAAAGCAGTATTCTGGAGCAGCACAGAGTCCTCTGAACAAGGATGTGACCATCCCTACTTATAAAACTACCCCTTGGTTCACTGTTTGCCCTGCCAAGTCTTTCTTTTTCTCTAAAGGTCTCAAGCACTTGGGAGTGTGAGGCAGGAGCCTGCAGCTGGACTTGAGATCACATGAGAAAGCTTCATCTGCAAGAAGTAAATTTCAGGCCCTTTGGTTGCCAAGAGTGGTCAGGAATGTGGTCTGTGGTTTCTGAATCTTCACAATAAATTGAAAGGAATTTGCCTTGAAACAGCTGGTCCTATGACTCCTGGAAGGTCGGGCTCATATTTGCATGCTTGAGATGTCTACTGTCAAGTTTCAGCCCCTGCCCTTTTTTGAGGATGCTGAGCATCAGAAGTCCTACTTATGTCTGTTCCTCTCATGTCTGCAAACAGGAATCTCACAAGGTGTCCTCTATTCATGTGGCTGCCTGTTCGTTACACACCATTTTTATTTTTTGGTTTTTGCATTCTCCTTCTGTCCTTATCTCTGCGCTGCAAATGGTGCAGAAAACAGAAGGTAGATAAGATCCCAAAGTCATTGAGCGATTCCTCCCTGCCATTCCAGGGATACAGTTAGTCTGTTGTGGCAATGTCCAGATTTTCTTAGTGTTGCACCAACAGCCTCTAATACAAAGTCCTTCCTTCTCTGGTTCAACTCATTGGCTTGTAGCTCCCTCAGCAAGGGACTGATGCTAACACAGGCTTAGATGGACATTTGGGAGCTTAGGGGTAGACATCTGTGTGGGAATTTACTGCTCAGAACGCTTCCAGAAAGGGGAGTTGGGCAGCTCCAGGCTTGTCCAAGTGTCTCACAGCAGGAGCGTTGTCAAGGATGGCAGCACAGGCAGGTCGAACGCTGTTTCAGGGTTTTCTTTGAAAAGGCCCTCTCTGGTGTATCTTCTCTGAAGAGGCTGTTCTGTGGAAAAACTTATGTTCTCCTCGAGCAATATCAGCTGTTGTCATGTCTCATCCTTTCTTGTATGATATGAGCTCACTGGGGATGGACATCAGCCTGAAAACAGGAAAGGGAAGGGAAGCTGCTTCAGAGGCCCTTAAATTCATATTATGACACTTTAATTCTCTTTCTGGCTGCTTTTGTTTTGGCCTGGTGTGTTTTTTCCGATGGAGATGAGGGGGTGAGTGGATGGAAAAGAAAGAAGCCATTCTTTCAGAAGGGCTTTTTTTAAAGCAAAACTCTTAATGTACGCATTCCTGACCTCTTGAGCTATTTGTTTTTGTAAGTCTGCTAGTGCTAATTGGCTCAGCATAGCATATTATTGATTCAAGCCTATAACCTCAGATTTTTGCCCAGGGAAAATATGAAGTGCTTCATGTTTTCGTGTCCAAAGCATCGCGAGTTGCAAAGACGAGTGATCATCGTGAAGCTCATTAGGGACATAGCCCAGAATACCTATAAAGTTGGTATTAAAAAGGCAAGGGGTGGAGGGTTTACAAACCCTAAACTTATGACTTCTGCTTTGATCCTCTTCCAAGCTTTTGGGGCTGGTAAAACTGAACAAAAGGCTTCCAGTATTTCCTGTTTTGACAATGCCAGAAATGTCTGTTGAAGCAGTCTGGTGGCATGTTGGTGCTTCTACTTCTGGTCCCAGATGAATAAAAGAACATGGTTGTGCAAAAGCAAATGTTGAAGACCTATCTATACATTTAAGACTAAAGTGTGGACTGAATTTCTGCTTGTGCCTTTCAGCATTAAAAGAACTAATGGTACCTATGGCTGATGCAAGTAGGGTTTCAATGCTTTACAAGTAGGCAGTACTAATGTGACTTTTGTTATGGTTTACACTAGGTGTTATTGGAAACAACAAAGCTATAGGAAAATACATCACAACTATGATCTTTCTGTATTTTGCCTGCCTCCTTCCATCCATTGCATTTGGGTCACTCAATGATGAAAATACCCGAGGAGCTATTGGTAAGTTTTTATCAGTTTTGTGCAACTGTTATAGGATCTTATGAATTCAAGATGGGTAGCTCTGGTCACAGAAAATGTTGATAGTTTTTATTTGATGGAAAAAACACCACTGAAGGCTTTTCTAACTCTTACATTCATGACTTTTTTTCCTCAGAAGACTAGAGAAGTTGAACACTACTTTGGGTAGTATCATCTGACTTGACCGACACAGATATATGCTACTGTATTTTTAAATGATGCTCACTTTATAACTACGTCGTTATCTGCACATTTTTCCTAGTACAAGCTCCTGTGCTTTTGATCTGAATTTGATTGCCAGTATCCAAACGACTGGTATAGCAGATGATGCTTTGCTCTATCCCAGTTGTGGCCCTGAAGCTGTTACAGTTCATAGGAGTATTAGTTGAAATCTTGTCCTGAAGGCCTCCACAAACACTGGTTATGTTTTTACAGTTGTTTAAAATAAAATAAACAAATAACCCCCAAACAAAAAAAAGGCACACCACCTTCCCACCCAAACAAAAAACCCCAAACCAAGCAAAAAAAACCCCTCTCAACGTTCATAGTTCAACATCTGGAAATCTAATGGCATCCTAAATTATTGGTACAGGTTTGCTGGCGAAGGGTCACTTCTTGCTTTCACAATGTCTCCTTTATACCCTCTAAGCATTGCTCTTACTCGTTAGCGGTTGGCTTCTATGCCCTGTGAATGCTCCTTGGTCAGGGGCGTGTTGGTTAAAACCACTGTTTCCATCCTTCCTAATTACTCGTAGATGTGCAGAAGACAATCGTTGGCCAGTGTATTGGAGGGCTGCTTTACGCGCTTTTTTCGGGACAACCTCTAGTTGTACTCCTAACTACGGCTCCTTTAGCGCTCTACATTAATGGTAAGTCTATTAAACTTGGACATCAGGGGACTGATGCGATTGTGATCGGTGGAATGTGACTTTGAGAACCTTGCGATCCTGTTAGGGCTTTAGTTGCACTCTTTAAATCAATACTAAAGGGCTGCTTCTGGTGCTGAGGGAGAGGGGACAAATTCGATTCAAGTTTAGTTAAAGCTGGTTTCTAAAGGAATCATTTTGCATAGAGAAAACATTTTGTGAGAATAAACATTTCTTCCGCTTCAAGGAAGAAATCTTTTTCACCTTGATGGTTTTATTGTGTGGCTGCATTTAACCAACTTGAGAATAAGAGCCCAAGACAAAGTTTTTTGGGTGGTTTTTTTTTTTAATTGGTCTCTTAAGGTGTGATCAATAGCTTTACAGTTATGGCTGCAAGCTGATATTGCTGAGCCAGAGGTGTAAAGGAGCAAACTCAATATATATGGGAACAATCAGATGGGCTCTGACTAGCTTGAAAGGTTTAAGACATCAGGTTTTGTCCATAATGCAGTGACTACGTAAACATGGTACAAAAGCGTGTCTGAGATCCCTTGTTCAACAGTATCCCGAAATGTCAGTGAGAGCAAATTCCAAGAGCTGATTTCGTGGCCTTGATCCCCAGGAAAGATGTTTTGAGCAGTGTGGGGAGAATATTTTTCTAAGTGCTTCTCCCCATTTCTAGTGGAGGAAGGGGGTGGGGAAGGGAAGAACAGTTTGGGTTGATCCAGTGTTCACCCAGGAGCGTAAGAACAGGGGTTTAATGGTATCTGCCATAAGTGCTTCTGGGCCAAGTCTTCAAACTGGTTCTTTTTGCCGTCAAGCAGATGGGAATCACAGGGTGGTAATGACAAAAGTTTAATCTGACCCGTGAATGCTTCATTTTTACAGTCATCCGAGGAATCTGTGATGACTACAACTTGGATTTCAGTGCTTTCTATGCCTGGATTGGACTGTGGAACAGCTTCTTCCTTGTGATGTACTCCCTCTTTAATTTCAGTCTTCTGATGAAGCTCTTTAAAAGGTAGCTATTTTCAAGAAGTCATATTTTGATCAGATTATTCAGCAAATGGAAAAATTATACATTCCACAAGCTCCTTAATTACAAACTTGCTGCTAAATGTATTTTGTGAGATGAGGCTAGTATCATTTCGGCTTATTGTTCCAGCTTAAAAGAAGCTTTTAAAGATTCATTGGGTTTTGTTTCTTGAGTTGGAATCTAACTAAAATTGGTATATTTTCATGTAAATGCATGAGTATGCTGATTTTCCTTTGAATGAAGTTGAATGCAGACTCTGCTTATGGCTATATTAATTCCTGGGATTTTTCCACAGGTCAACAGAAGAAATAATTGCACTTTTTATATCCATCACATTTGTGCTCGATGCCTTCAAAGGCATTATTAAAGGTAGGTCTTGCAACAATGTTTTTCAGTGCAGATCTCTGCTTTGCTTCCTTGTCAAAAGGAAATACAAGGCTGCAAATATGCATGATGTTTGCTTGTTCCGTGTTCATTTAGGGTCTTCAGAAAAGAAAAGTGTGAGATCGAAGCAGCACTGTCAGCAGTTTACCTGGATATGCAGAATTTCTATCAGCTCAAATTTCAGTTAGTTGATATAGAACTATTGTCTTAACTTAACAAATGGAGAAACCTTATTAATGGCTGTGAAAGTCTTCCCCTGATACCAGTTTCTTTGGTCCTGGCAAAAAAAAAGTCCAATTTAAATGCAGTGCATCTAGACCTCTCTCCTTGTCACGTTATTAAAACTACATGGAGGGGAGTTGAAAGATGGGTTGAGATTGCCCATTCTTGTGTGACCTCTGAGACCCTTCTTTAATGACAACATAAGGACTGCAGTGCCTTCCAGCATGCTCCTAAAGGTGTTCTGACCTTTCCAGCCACTTGGTCCCCATTTCTGGGTTGAGTTCTAAGTGAGTATCCATGAGCAGCCTTGGGGTTTAACAAATTTCTCTGGCACCTCTCTTCCTCCCGACCAAGACTGGCAGGAGGTATTTGTGAAGGTGTGAAAGATGTTAGCAGAAATGCCATGTGAATGGCAACCTTTCTGCTCATCCCAGTGAGGAGTTGGCCAACTCTGCTTTCCTTGTTTTATGACCTATTGTCCAACAGCCCCAAGTTTGGGCTATCCTTTGAAATCCTTCAGGACATACCTAAGCACACTGAGTACATCCCTTGTTTTCAAGATTCTCAGGCTTGGCTCACTATGGTATCTTGCATGCAAGGAGAAGGTTTGACACTGCAAAGCAATTTTAAGTGAAATACTTCTTCGCTTCATTGGGGATCCTTGGGCATATGCTTTGATAGCGCAGTCAGAGGGGTTTTTTGCCTCTGCAGAACACCTGCATCTTTCAAATATCCTGCTTAGACAAAGCTTGGTGAAGGAGAGGCTGTTCTGGGATACTTTGCTTTTTCCTTGCTCAGTATGTAGCTGTGAGCTTTGCTTGATGTGTGGTGTTAGTGCCCTGTTCTGGAGGCATGAGACAGTCTCCCTGTGGCACTAAGGTGCTCCTCAGCAGGATATTCAACCACTCTGTAAAAATTAGCAAATGCAAATGTTCACAGTGCTTCTGCAGTAGAGAGCCGATTTCCCATAGCAGGGGAATGAGGTGCAGGTTAAGGGTACAGAAAGCATCCATTGAACTTGGCTGCCAGGCTTTCAGGAATATGCAAGTAATACCTCAGAGTATTGCAGTGGGGACAGGAGAGGATCCTGGAAGTTAATTAGTGTAATTAGTGAATTAGCGTAATTGTCCCTTGTACTTGGGAAGGGCTGAGTTTATAGGAACAATGGTAATCAAACCAACACTTCACTCGCCAGCTCGTGTTGGCTTGAGCTGCATCTGGGAGTGTTCAGTGCATCAACAGATGGGACCCCCATGGTCCAGCTGTGTTCCCAGATGCAGAAGGGCACCGATGCTGCCAGGCACAGACTTTATCCTTAACTCTATCAGTGCTCCTATTTAAACACATGACACCAGTGCAGCCCACAGCCACATGCTTGTCTTTCTTCTTTCACTCCTGTTTTGTAGCAGGAGGTGGTGGTTGCTGCTGCCATCTCCCCCCACACTCAAAACTGAGCAGTTAAGCAGGGAGAGAAAGCTGGTACCTTCTCCATGCTGTTAAATGTGTCCTGGTAATGGCTACCCAGTTGACAGTGACTTTGGGCTTCCTGAGTGCCAGGGGACAATGCTGCTCTTGCTCAGATACGTTTTCCTCAGTCTGTTCATAGCCTTGATTTTTTTTTTTTTTTTTTTTTTTTTGCAAGGTACTCGTAGATGTGCAGGAAAGAAGGGGGGAGGGATGCAATACTGTACAGAGGAATCAAGCCATGTGCGTTCAACGCTATCCCGGTGACACTGTTTTTGCCATGTGGCCCAGCCACCAAAGCTGTGTTTGTTTGATCTTGACATCTGCACTCTGCAGGAAACGGCGATGAACCGGCTAAAGCAAACAAAGCGAGTTAATGTTGTTGGAGGGAACTTGAGTGCGCAGTAGGCTTGAGAATGGCTCTGTTTCAGCAAGGGCACCACCTGCTTTGCTGCTCTCTCCGAATGTGGGCGACAAGGTTCACTTAGCTTTGTTATAAAAACAAACTATAAATCTGTAGGAATCAAATACTTTAGAGCGAGTCCGTGGTGCAGGACAGACCTCCACTAGCCATCTTGGCATGTTCTCGTTACTTTAACTAAAATACAAGAGTAAAGTCAAAGTTTCTTTCCCTCTATCCAGGACTGAGTGGAGCAACCCTACCTGGTTTTGAGGTGGCTGCAAATTGAATCGCAGCCTGAGAGGTAGCGTACATAGATGTAGTAAGGGTGAAAGCGATGCACCAAAGATGTGCTCAGCCCTAATGTGTTATTGCAATATAGCCAAGTGTGGGAAATGGAGAAAATCCACAAGACCCCCAAAAGCCTAACTTGTTTCTTATTTATTTGAGTCCAAATCTAAATATGGAGGCATGCAAATACATTCTGCTTAGTTGCTGTGTTGTGTGTGCTGTCGGTATATCATATGCTCAGTAATTGTGTGTGTCTCTAGGCCTTAGTAACACTTAGGGTCAGCTGAGATGGTGAGCAGGCTTTTAGCCCTGGCCAGCTGCTAATCCTCAGGAAATACTGCTATAATCATTTTTGTTATGACAAAAGTGTCCTTTAACGTTCAGAGCCGGAAACTGCAAATCCTCCAGCAACCTGTTCTGTGCTGGTGCACAGGTCACGGCAGTGCTCTGTGCCTCAGTTTACCTGTTTGCAAAGCAGGCGTGGGTGTCCTGCCTGGGTTGGACACAGCTGTGGCAATGGAGGGAGGAAATGATAGCAGAGCCTCTTCCGTAGCACGCAATGCAGAAATACGCAGTGGTAACAGAGGTTGTAATGAGATTGCTCCTTACTGGGGGAAGTGTTCTTGTGCTTTAAAGGTGCAATGATCTCCTCATTTCTGGCTGCTGCTGAGTGCCAATTGAAAGGTTAAATCTTGACCTGTAAATCTTCTGTGATCTTTAAATTTATATACAGAAGTATTGAATGTGAAGTAACCGGTCTTTTCTCGTGACCTATGTGCCCTATTGACTGCATCCACTTGTTGAATGCCTGGGCTCCTTTTAAATTATAAAGGTGGTACAAGAAAGATTATTACTGCTGTTAAAATGGCTAAATGTGGGGCATTTTACATTGGGGTGAGCTCCGAAGCAGCAGTTACACAAACTGTGCTCTGGCCAAACTCAAGGTGGTTGCAAATACCAATTGTGCTTTGCAAGAATGTATAAAGTTTGTTTTGCTTGTTTCCAAATATTTAGAATTACAGTTTGTTTCGCCTGTTTTCCCTGTAGCTGTTGCAGATGGAAAAGCTGAGGTGCTTGGGGGTTTCAGAAGCTTTATTATTTGGGGCTGGGGGGAAACGTTACAAGGAGCATTATAGCCTAACCTTCAGATTGTGGTTTTTGCCTGAAGAGGATGATCTTGCCCTAAACTTTTGAGTTTCCTTGTGCAAAGCTTGAAGAAGCTAAAGCAGAGAAAGGTAGAGGGACTGCAAAGCTCTGACATGGTGGTTTCCATCCTCCTGTATCTTCCTATTGGTTTGGGGGTGAGTGGATGCTGCCTGCTGCTATCTGACCATGTAACGTGGGAGTATCGAGGCTGCAAAGCTTCTGGTTTTACTTGCTCCTTGTGGCACCTCAGGCTCTTGCTTCCAAAAGAGGTGAAATCATCCCAACACTGCGTTTATATGCTTGAAGCCAGCCAATGCCATAGAAATGGGAACACAGCTGTCTAAATGCTCAAGAGCAAGAGTGTATTTACAACTGTTAATTACTTATATGAATGCCTCTGAGCTAACCTAATATGTCTATGGATGGTTCCAGAGGCATTACTGGGTGTTTCATTTGTACAGGTTTACTTCAGGTGCTCTGTAACTCTATTTCTATTTGCAGTATAAATTTAAGCGTTCTGCCAGGTTTTGCATATCATCAACACTTATCTTTTAAAATCTGGACCAGCCTTGCAGGAAAAGTAATAACTGTACATTTTGTAGTCCACTTCAGGATCTGTGCAGCCTGGCTGTTCTTAATTTTTTCAGAGATCCTGATGGAATTTGTTTACTAGGCTCCTGAAAGTAGGTGGCTTTATACATATATTTTTAACATATATAATAAATATATATAGAAAACATATATGTATTTTATATATAAATATAGACTATTTTGTATATTATAATATAAAAATAGAATAATGTAAATATATATTTAAGAGCAGCGATTCCAGTGGTAGGAACAAAATCATGTAAATGATTAGCACTGGAAGTCCTTACAGTTCAAACCTGTTGCTAGATCAATTTAACTTTTACCTGTTAAAATAAGTGAAAAATAAATTTAAGCGCTGTCTTTATAAGAGAAGCAGCTCTCCTGACTACTTTTCACTGGTTTGAGGGATAGAGCTATAAACCTGGTGAAGCATAACATTAATACTGCATGATCAAGCAAGAGCGAATCACTTTATTTTACTTGCTTTGATTGTCACAAACCTATCCTAATGCTTGCCTGTTGGTTGTTTGTACAGTTTTTAAGAAATATTACTACCATGGGCGCACAGGAGACAGTTACTTGGAAAAAGCACGAACTGATGCTATTCCAAGCCTCGGCATCAATACCACCTTCTTGATGAATTCATCAGTGAGCAGATCCATGTCCCTAGAGAATCAAACAGGCACGCATGATGTGCATTATGGACGTGAAACTGCCGTCCTTAGTCTCATGTTGATGTTGGGTACCCTTTGGCTTGGCCATACGCTCTATCAGTTTAAGAAAAGGTGAGTTACTTCAGTCTTAGAGCTTAGACTACTGATTATTTCATATTACCTGTGAGGAATCGCTAATGGTTTAGATCGTAATTTTGTAAACCAGGGAAATCAGATGGAACTCTTCCATGAGTGGTGGTGGAAGCCAAAGCCAGAGATGAACTTGGCTGGCCACCTGGAAAATGTTAGCAGCACAACAAAATGTTCAGTCACTGGACGATGCCCTTCCCTATTTGGTTTGGCGTCGCAAGTGACTTTTTAGAAAGCTTTGGGTGAACCATGTATTTTATGTTGGAACTCCTGTAACTCCCCCCAAATAGGCATTGAACCATTTTGGGGGGCAAAAATCCCTGATGGTGCTGGAAGGTCTACTGGGAATGTACCTTCAGTGTGCTCTTGGGAGTCAAATGCCCAGCTCCAATTTGGGTTTTACTCCCATTGCCCTTAAAACTCTCCATTTGAAATGCTTGAGTAAGCAATTAAACTAAAATTGGAAATGAGACAAATTGGTGCCTGGAAGACTGTTTTCTAGCTTGCATCTTAGTTTCTTGTTTCTTTATGGGTTTTGCTTATGCATTCATCAATCTTCAAAGGCCATATAGATTCCAGAGGATTTAAGGCTGAATTAAAGACTAATTCTTCACTCCAAATATCTCTTTAGAATTGCAAGATTGGACTGAGTTTTCACTTGTTAAAGCATTAACAGTACCTGGATTGAGAAATTGTCCCTACAGTATGGTGTTGACGGAAATCTTTTGTCTTTAAATTGCAGCCCGTATTTGCATGCGAGAGTACGTGAAATTCTGTCTGACTGTGCCTTACCGATTTCAGTATTGACTTTCTCTGTTGTGGGTTCCTATATCTTCAAGGAAATAGAAAGTAAGTTTATATTTCTGTTCTCTGAAATACTGGGGGAAGCTATTTAGGGTGTAGGGAAAAGAGATGTGATATCCCATGAAGATTCTTATAATTCCAAAATTCTTATACTTAACTTTCAAAGTTCTTATTTCGCAAATATTACGTGTACCTCCCTCCACCCTAAGAACTCAGATTTCTTCAACAGTAGATTTAATTCATTCAAAACCCTAATCCAATAAGGTAGAGTGAAGTTTTTTCTCTAGATAAGTTATTCCAGTATGTCTTTTAATTTAAATGTAATTTAAAGTATGTATCTCTTACAATAAAGAGGATCAACAATTTCTGGCAAAGAACAAAGGGCAGTGTAATTAGCAGGCAGGAAGGGTTGTTGCCTGTCATACAGACGTAGAGCTGATGATCCCAGTCTGTCCTCTTTGTCTCCAGTTTACGTTTTCCTAATTTAGGTGAAACGGTGCGGAGCATCTGGGCAGTTCTAAGTTACACAAGGAAATCTAAAAATGAGACACCATTCATTGGCCAAATAGATCAGCTTTTCCATATCAGGAAGTGATAATGGGGACAGGAATTGCATTGTCCTGTGGTGACGCGAGTGGGTGATGTGAGGAAATGTATGGAAACAAATAAGAAATGGCTTTTTTTCTGTGATGGCCATTCCATTCAATTTGATTGTAAAACGATGTGTAGCTGTGTGTTTTATCACTAGTCGTGGATTTCTTCCAATGGCAGGAAAGTAGGGGCATTTTATACTAAAATGCCTTGCACAGCTTGTTGGATATGAGGAAGTTTTAAATGGCTTCTGTCAGTTGATTCACTGACCAGGAGGAGTATACTGCTAGTTAGAAATAAGGTTTTCTAATCTAAAAATGCCTCACATCTGTGGAAAACAAGTTCCCCTCTTTTGTTTTGCTCAAATATATGTAATGCCTCACTAGAGCTAGCAGTAATCTGTCAAATCAGGATGACAGCCAAGTTCGAAGAGGATGGAGGAAAAAAAATAAATTAGAACAGCCAGGTGAGCCTGTGTTCTATGGTCTTCTGGCTCCCACATGCCAGAGCATCACGCCTGGTTTGCTGCATTGTTTCCCCATAGTTTGTGGTGTGGATAAAACATTCCTTGAGTCTGTGTGAATGGTTGGACAAGGAGGTGCCTCCTAATGTCATTCTCCTCTTCTTTCCAGTGTCCAAATTTAACTACAACCCATCTGAGAGCTTGTTTGTGCTGGCCCCAGTCCAGTCCCTCTCCATCGGGTCAGTGATGAGTGCCATGGGGCTGGGGTTCCTCCTGTCAATGCTCTTCTTCATAGAGCAGAACATCGTGGCATCGCTCACAAATGCACCAGAGAACAGGTAATGCTTTCGGTGGTACTCTTTTTCTGTGGAGGGATGTTCTCGAGTCTCTTCCCAGCACTGCTTGTCCAAAGCTTGTCTGAATATCAGAAAAGACATTCAGGACATGTTCTTCAGAACTTCTGTTGTCACAGATGAAAGTAACTCTACTGCTTAACTCCTCACCATTCCCAAAACCCAGTGCTGTGGCAGTGAGTCAAAAATGCAAAGGATCAATGAGCTCATCACCTCACCTGTTTCTTCTTTGACCATGTGTGAATGTTATGTAGATATCTTGTGTGGTTTGAGGTTTGTGGGTGTACCTCCAGATATTTAGGGAGTGTCTGACCCGTATAGACAGAATAGAGAATTTTTTGAAAATGAAAAGTCAATGACCTGCACAAATGTCGTAGCACGACATGCTGCAGTTGAGCATCAGAAGAAAAGTGCTTGGAGCTGTTAGTCTCCAATTGAAAAGGTGGAGGTGAAATAGAACAGTATGTCTAATGTCTGATAGGTCTGATTTATGTGCAAACTTGAGTCGAGATGTTGCACTATTAAAATATTCCCTCTGATGTTTTTGTGCCAACTGCAATCAGATAGGATATCAAGAATGAACGTGTATGACCTTTTCCAGGGAAACCACCATGTCTCAGAGGATTTTTTTGCTAATGTAATGCGTGGGAGGGTTCTCTCCTTGCATAACATACATTAGCATTCTCCATGTTGTAGCTCGAGTGACACTGAATTAGGGGAGAGAAGACAAGCGCAAATTCAGTTATACTAATTTGGTTTTCTTTGACCACTTGATTTTTCCTCTTATCTTTATTATGTCCCTTTAAAGTGTTGCATAAATCTGTAATGGAAGTGGGTCATCTCTTTCATAATACGAGTTTCTTCTAAACTTTTGGTGTTTTCTACTGGGCTGTCTTCTCTTCAAGGAATGTAAAATATTCTTTGGAGCTCTTCACAGTGCTTTTCGTAATGCCTTGTTACACAGCTGAGCTTATGCTGATCAGGTATCAGGGCATGGGTTTTTAGACATGGAAAAACTAGGACTTGACACCTTCTGTTTGTGGTACCATCACAGAATAAAAATAACATTGTCTGTACCAGCCAAATGGAAAACGTGCTATTTGGTGTCTTACCAAATGTAGTGATTTCCTCGTGTAGGAAAAAAACAGGGAAAAGATGATGCATGCCTGAAAATACACTGATGTGCTTTGGTAAAGAATAATCACAGCAAGCTTATGGGACAGTCCAAGGAATACTGGGCTGGTTGGGCAGTGTGAAGATAACCTAGGATAAGGCATCTTAGATCTTTGTATGTGTGTTGAGCCAGACAAGCTCAGTGGAGCCTATCCATTGGTTGAAGCAGGGGTATACCACACAGTGCTGCAAGACTGCTGAGACCAAACGGTGTCCCAAGGGGACTAAAATGATGCTGCTGTTAGATGTATGGCCTTTGCATGTAGAAAGCCCCCTGAAAAGGGCAGACAGGACAATCAAATGATAACCCTAGGGATGCTGGAGAGGCCTTTTGCTCCCCAGCACGTGAGCAGGGGCCGTGCTTTCAAAGTGTGAGCCAACACAGGAAGTGTGTTTGCAATCCCACCCTTCCTGCCAGCACCTTCCAGCTTCAGAGGCATTGCAATGTAGGCATCTACTTGACCTAGTCACCCCGTGGCCTCCTCAGTCAATGGAGGTGAGCACTTCCAGTGAGACATGTCTTTTTGTTCTAATACCGAACCCCACCCAAGATTTCTTCTGCCCAAACAATGACATCTGCAGCTCGAGATAGACATTAGGCATAGATCTTCTCGTGTTGGGTCATGTCTACTAGCTCCATGGACCTCATGTCCTAGAGCATCTTGGATGGCTCCAAGTCTCTGCTTAGGTATTGAATGGAGCTTGCTTGGGTGGCCTTAAGACACCTAAATGGTGCTCCCTTTCCAGTTGATGGTGCCTGGATTGCAATTCAGCTGATCCCTTGTGTTGTGTCAGGGTGACAACTGCTGTCTGCTCTGATGCCCAGGCAGAAACACAGCTATAGACCTTTAAGTTAGGTATCAAAGTCTGAGAGCTGAATCCTTCCCCAGCCTTTTTCTAAACTTTACTCATAGCATCTGAGCAGTTGGTACCAGATGGGTATATTCAGGAAAGGGGCAGACCTTGCAAAAAATGGCAAGGTTAAACTAGATGTGAATTCAGTGTTAACAGTGGGAATGTGAAGTGGTCAGCTTCCTTGGTGAAGGCTGCCAGTTTTGCCCCTCCCCTAACAAATAAAACAGGGAGGCTACCCTGCATTCACCAAAGTTAGGAGCATATCTCCTTGGTTGACTACTAAGGGGGAGCTGAAGCTTAATGAATTCATGTCCCATTTTCTTATCATGCAGTAACAATTACATAATTAGGGGATTACTGCAGCATATGGAGCACAGGTTCTGCCTGTGGGGAAGGGGGGAGATCAGGGTTAAAAACAAGACAGGTGGGAAACTTCAGTGTCAGTTTTGGCAACCCATGCCCAGGTTTCTTATCACTCCCCACATGGACTCTGCTAGCAGGTATACGTGTATGTTTTGAGTGGACTCTGCAATAAATGTAGTGGCAAAATGCTGATGAAATTTTCATGGGCTGTTATTTTAGTGGGTTGCCTTTCTGCTCAGTGTTGTTCTTTCCAGGAGATGACTGCTTTGGGAGCAAACTATCAAGTTTCATTACCTTTCGTGTTCATGTAATGCAGGCTGTAAAGCAGGAGGAGTGTGAAATCGCTCTGTGCATGGAAGTGCACTTTGGTGTTTAGCATTCCAGCTCAGGTTCAGCAAGAGCAGCCTGTTACAGTTTGCACCGGGTGTAACTGCTGTCAACAAAAACCTCATTTCAGGTTGGTGAAGGGAACAGCCTATCACTGGGACCTCCTTCTCGTTGCGCTGATTAACACGGGGCTGTCGGTCTTCGGCCTCCCGTGGATCCATGCTGCCTTCCCTCACTCCCCGATGCACGTCCGCGCCCTGGCCTACGTGGAGGAGAGGGTTGAAAACGGACACATCTACGAGACGTAAGTAGGAACCGCGGAGCTGTCTTGGATCTTTTTGGTTTCATTTGTGGTTTCCTAATCCTTTGGGTACAGTGGGTTACGTGGTTGGGGCGTTAGCTGTCTTCTTGAAGACCTGCAAGATATGAAGGTGGAGGGGAGATGCACCAAATGAAGCCACCTCAGCCAGTGTGGCCTGTGACCCTGCTTCATCCCCCTTCACCAAAGCGCTTGTTTTAGGACAGACGCAAATTTATGCTCTAGTCAGTGGCTGGCGGCAGCCTGCAGGGATTCCACCCACTCCGGTGCAAATTCTTCCCTGGAAGAGTCGGCCAAGGCCTTTTTTTGGTTTATTCCTGTGGAAAGCTGAGGAGACGCTTTGTCCAGATCTTTCCAGATGTCTTCCAGAAAAAATCTAGTCTAGTTTATTGCCTGAAACCTGTCTGGTGGTTATTACAAAGGGTGGGAAAAATGCAGCATTATTTCAAAGTTCCCATAGCATCTTCCGCCACATTTCGGGAAGGCGAGATGCTTATTAAATTCTCTTGGTTTTAAGCAAAAGCAACTGTTGAAGCCATGCCCAGGTTATGGCTTTCTATTTAAGACCAGCTTTTTTCTGTTCTGAGTTGTCCAACACACTTTTATCAGAGACCTCTTTAAAAAAAAAAAAAAAAAAAAAAAAAAAAATTTAAACCCCTAATTTCTCATGAAACCTGCTCCAGAATAGAGATTATCTGGTCTGATCTCAGTGTGTTACAGTTGAGTGCTTTTACCTCAGAAGTGGTAATTTCCACTCACATGCCATTAGTTTTAATTATCCTGTCTTGGTTTCCATTTTCAGAGTTGCCACTTATCAAAAGCGAGGCTAAGTGGTCATTTACTTTGGGGACTGGAGTGGGTCTGTCTTTTAATTTCAGTCTTGCCTTCATACTGTTCTTGGTGCCAACTGGCCCAGCCTGGCACAGCTGCTTTCTGGGTCAGTGATGGACAGATTTCACATTCCACATCTGGAAATTGCTGAGTCCTGTTGTTCCCTGCAATGCTTTTATAGACCTTTCCTAGGAAATCAGTCCCTTGGGCTCATATTCCCATTAGTATGTGTTGGTATTAGTTGCTCCCACAACTATATCTGTCTTGAACAAATGCTAAACCCTATTTCAAAACAAGCAACTTTGTAGTTTGAGTTCTGTAGGGTTTTAATCCATGCCCTTGCTCCTGGTGTCCGTGATCTGCTCTGGGATACCTCTGCTCTCCATTTCTTTGTGAGATGCAGAATTTACACTTTGAAACCCGTGTGCTCAAGCCTCCCTCCTGTGTCTTCCGTTGTCAGTTTTAATACCTGCTGGCTTTTTTCCCGTTTTGCCACCCACTGTCTTTATTCTGCACTCTGGGTTCTCCCTGACAAAGTCCAGTTCCTTGCCTGAATTAAGGACTACCTTCTGCCCTTGTCCTCTGCTACTTCACCCAGCTGCCCTGAAGGAGCATGGGAGAGCCCTCTTCTGCCATGCTAACCTAGATATGGCTCCGGTGATTACCCTAAAACAGACTGAGGGATGCCCTGATCTCACTAGATGTGTTCCCTTGCGACACTGCTCTTCCTCTGCTGGAAGCAAATCGGTACGTAAATGAGCGCTGTGAATTGGATATTGGGAGCGAAGAAGGGAATGAGGATTTCCTGGTTGGTTGTACTCCCTTTGAGACTGAAGCTTTTTGTTCTGTGCAAAGCATCGAGCTATAAACAGGAGGCTCCGAGCAATGTTGTCATCCCCCCACCTTAGCCAGCTCTGCTGAAAAAGAAACGTACTGAAGCCGAATTAGAAAATCAGGAGTTCTTTCAGCGCTGGCTCCCTTGGCAGGTGCCTTTCCTGCATTCGAATCAAAGCTCTCGGTGAGGATGATGATATAAACAAGAAGAAAGATCTGTCACAATGAAAGTGAAACTTTCTTCTCCCCTGTAGAGTAACTGCTTGAGTGTCATGTGGCAATCTGCAAATAGGCTCTCATTACTCAAATGGAGGAGGCTGGGAATGGCTGATCCCATGCTAGCTGTATTTAAAGGATTCTGGGGAAATGAGCTTGGATTATGGTCTTTAATCTCCATTAATTACTTCATTTCCACTGCAGCACAGGCTTTCTGGAGCTGTTCCCTCAAGGGCCAAACTGGGTTCTGAACACATGCAAATTACTGGATTTATTCTATTGACTTAATGTGACTGTTCTTGAGTCCTTACCCTGGAAATAAGAAAGGTGCTAGAACTGGCAAAAGACCAATCTGAGGCTGGGAACTTCAGCTTTAAAGTTATTAGGTTTGGTCAATTATGAGTAATTTTAACTATGTTCTGATAAGAAATTCCAAACTACTTTAATAAGTGGCATTAGCAGGAGCTGACAGTAGTAGTTGCAGTACATGTTGTGTGCGATCAAAGACTCTTCAGCACTGTGATTGCTGCATCCCCAAGAGACGACAGGCAGAAAATTTCATAAACTTCAAAAATCCATTACCAAAGGGCTGCTACTCTGAGCTGTTCTCATGCATGCAGACTTGCATCTGATTGAAACGTGGTGGCTTCATATCTCATTTTGATCCTGAGCTCTTTAGTTTGCATGACTTCACTTGCAAGGAACCTAGCAGACTTGTGCGTGCTCAGACTGCTTGCAGGTCACGAGCATCCCCAGCAGTGGCTTAGATCTTTGCCTGAAATAGCAGAAATGCTTCCTCTCTAGTTTGCCCAAAGATGAAGCCAGGGCAACTCTTGCTGTACCTGGATGAGGCTAAATTGGTTAGTGCATCCTTTCACTCCTGCTTTACTGGGCCACTTGAGAGGCTCATAGTGGTTCTGGTAGCTCTGAAGTAGTCTGACCACTCCTCATAGGACTGTCAAATTACTCTGAATTAGTTCTCACAGTTGCACTTTAAGCTTGCTTGGCTCTGTCACCTCCAAGGCTTCTGTTCTGTGGTGATCCAGACCTGGAGGCAGTGAAAAGGGTGCCAAACTATATCCACCTAGGTGATGCCCAAGTTCTTCCAGAGCTGGCAAGAGCAGGCTGCAGATAACAGAGTGGAGAGAGGTGCTCTACTCTCCCTTGGCTTTTCTAGGTGTTGGCAGGGACCTCTTGACATAGGAGACTTTTGCAAGAAGATCTGAACAAAATCTGTTTGGAAGGAGGAACACTGTGGTTTCTGTTGTTTAAACCTAGCCAGGGGAAGGAGGAGGTTACTTAGGGTTTAACACCTCCTGTGGCTCTTTTGTGCATTCTCTCTTGGTAATCCTAGATAATATGTATGATCTGCCCCATTACTCACCAAGGAATTCAAGTGTTGTCCCCAGGACTTAGGGTACTGTTTGTGATATCTGTTGTTCCTTAGATCTCATAACCACTTTTGTTAATTCTGCCGTGTTACCCAAATCCTGAGAGCAAGCCTTAGGCTGTCACCCTTTCCCCCTCTCTCTAAATACGGGTGTGGAAGGCCTCTTCATCCCCACAGCTTCATTATGCTCTTGAATGTGTAAACAGATTTGAAGTTCAACCAGACCTTACTTATAAGCAAGACTCTCAGACTTAATATTGAAAGAACTCCCTGGGAAGCAGCCTTCTTTAGGACAGAAGGGATTACAAAGTCCCAGCCGTGCATATGTAAGAGGGAGATGTGCTTTGATAGATCTCGTGGCTGGCTCTTGTGTTAATCTTCAGAGTATTTTTGTGTACAGGGTGAATTTGGAATATGAGGTCTCACATCCAGGGAATGAGGCCACTAGATGACACCAAAACAGCCTCTGGACAAGAATTTCTCCTCATAATAGGGGGATTTACTCACTAGCTTATCCACTGAATTGGTGGATTTATCTTCTCAGAAAAGTTACGTTAAGAATCCCTCTTTTCTCTATTTATAAGTAGTCTTGAAAGATGAGGGGTTTCTTTCCTCCTATTGTTTCTGGTAATTTTTTTTTTTCCAAACTAGAAAGAGATGCTCACAGGTTTAGTTGAAGTGAAAAGAAAACAAAGCAACCTCCTCTCAGCCCCCCCAAGTAGGCTCTGAAAGTTGCTGCAGGCTTTCCTGTCAGTTCCCCCCCCCCCTTAAAAAAAAAAAAAAAAAAAATCAATCTGTGGCCTGTCAGGTCTGGAAAATTTGCATTAATTAATTACATGTTTTGCATGGTAATAGGCAATTTGCATTGCAACTGCTATTATCCACAGCAGAATTAAATTCCTAGCTCCCTGTGTAGTGCTCTCAGCTTTCCTTTCCATATAAACAAGGAGATCCTCACATACACCAAAAATGCTGACTCGCAGTCAAGAGAGCACAGACTTTTGACAAGAGGTTCGTTAGTTCCCGTAGAAGTCAATGAGTTTTCTTTTGGATAAAAGCCAGTTGCATATGCACTGGGTAAATTGAAGAAAGGATTACTGCCCAGAAGGAAGATTCTTGCCTAGTGTTTTGTTTGGTGGGGGTTTTTTTGGGGGGGGGAGCAGGTTTGGGGTGTTTTGGTGTTGTCTGTGTGGTGTGTTGGGGGTTTTTGTGTTTTTTAATGTGCGAAACAGAGTTAGTTTAGAGGGCAATTTAGTTCGGGATAGGATCTGTGGAGCTTTGCAGAAGGGGAATTTGGCATTTTTCCAGCCGCTCTGTTTGAGCTGTGGATTAAGTGCCTGGCCTGGATCCAGCAGAGCTCTGCCTTCTCAGTGTCAGCACGGGGCCAGAAGTGCTGATCTCAGTGCAGTGGAGATGAGTTTCCCGAGCGGCACGTGTCCTGCAGCTACACAGAGTAGTGAGCCCCAGCTATAAGCTTACAGGGATACTGGGATATTATCCTACTCCCCTAATCTCTGTTTTCTTGCTTTCAGGATTGTGAGCGTGAAGGAGACCCGGCTGACAAGTCTAGTGGCAAACTTCTTGGTCGGCCTCTCGCTCCTGCTCCTTCCTTTCCCTCTCCAGTGGATCCCAAAGCCGGTCCTCTATGGCCTCTTCCTCTACATTGCATTGACCTCCATTGATGGGAACCAGCTCTTTGAAAGGGTGGCTCTCCTGCTCAAAGAACAGGTACACAGACTGGGGCACCAGCCTGGTGGAACAGAGAAGAAAATTATATTTACAATCTTAGCACCAAACTGTGCCAGGAGCTAATGCGGAAAGCTGCTGGTGTTGGGAATGGGGTTACCCCCAAAACTCACGTTCTCAGGAGGCTCCAACCTGCACTTTGCGTATCCCTTTCACCTTTATCTGCAAAGAGGGAGTGAAACTTGATGTCTCTAGTTTAGCCTGGCTGCCACTGAGACATGAGTAAGAGAAGTCTTTTTCCATTAAAGCGGATGAATGAGTGAGAATAATAATGCACTGTCAAACAACATAAGTGGCATGGTTATTGTTGGGTTAAAGAAAGGTGGTAGCTAAGTTGTTCGTAGAATTGCACTGCATCTTGTCTGTTTTTCAAATTCTGCATAAATGGCTTTCCCTGCCACAAAAGCGTTTGAGCTTTCTTGTTCAGAGCAATGTCTCGGATATAGTCCTTCTATTTCAGGCTGCTATCAGACACCCCTATCTCCAGAAGGCAAAAATGAGTGCATGAATGGAGCCAGGATAGCTGCTACCAGTGAAGACACCCCCTAAACTGTGTAGAGTGCAAACCAAAAATACATTCAAACAATGCCTTTTTAAAAAACCAATTGCACAAACTGTTGCTCACAGAATGTAGAGTGTGTGTAAGTTTTAAAAAGCCACTGTGATGTCTGTCAGCTGCAGAGTGCATGCATTTTAAAAATAATAAATATTAAAAAGCACATGCGTAATGTCAGTAAATGGTGATCTTTGATTTCCCCAAGAAAGCTTCAGAACAGGTGATTTTTTTTTTTTTGCTACATTTTACACTTTGATTTTGACTTGTGCGAAATACCACGAGGTAGGATTTTAAACTCAAAATTAAATTACTTGCGTTATTGAAACCTTTCTGATGTGGGATGAAACCAAATCTGGAAGATCTGTTTTCAAGCCATCTCTATTACAAGTGCTAAGAAGGTGTTAGCTTGCAGTGTAGGCGGTACCTGGGAGCGATAGCAAGTCTCCAGCTCGCTGCCTTTTATGTAACAAGGGTCAAGGGCTTAAGCCCAGCATTTGGCTCTGCATCTCTGCTAGTCTATCTTGATCTCTAATATTACATCCCAGAGGTTAAAACTGAAATCTGGGAAGAGATTACATTTGTCATGTCAATTTTTGAATGAGGATTGAACAGTTATTGATGTATGTGGAATATTACTTCTGGGTTTAGTACAAATTATGCGTGGAATTTTCCAAGCTTTGGTTTGGAAAATTTAAAAGTATTCTCAAATATGGAGATCTCCCTTTTCTGGAAACATTTTAATGAGTCATGGCACAATCTGAAATCCATTGAGTCTGTATCAGTGCCAGCAGACAGTCGCTCATACTCTTCATTGATGTATAGACAGTGAGTCAAAGCCTGTGCTCAGACATGAGCAAGTAACTGTCAAATGAAACCACAAGTGATATTTAGCCTATTAATGTCACTTTTTTCCCTTCTTTCTCAAAAATGAATAGCTTATGAGTTGAGAAAATCACTGCAGTCTGAGTATAGCCTCTTCCTGCACCTCCCCAATTTCATCTCCTGGTCTTCCCCTACTGGGGTTAAGCCAAGAAACGGGACCACCAGGGGCAAGCATGGAGCCTGATCAGCAGAGAACAGAAGGCTATAAAATAATGAGGAGCTGGGTGTCAGGTGAAGAAACCATCCAGCAGTAACAACACCCAAATGCATCTGCTTACCATCACCCCCCTGCACACCCCCACAGGCACTTCACATGTTGCTGCAAAGCCCTGATAATCCTACTCAGGGGAATCTCATTACTGTACTTATCAAGATATTGTATTGCACTCCAGATGCTCCCAAAGGCAATCTTAGCTGTGTGGTGTGTCTTTTCTTCTCCAGGTTTCTAGTGCCCAGTCATCTTCTGTGTGTTGCTGCCAGCGCTGTGGTTTAAGGCACTTGCTTTAACCCTACAAATCCTGTGTTCAGCTGTTGAACCTGTTAAAGACTGTTGATGCATGTTGTGTGTTAAATTGATGACTTCCTTAAAACCCTTGTGTTCAAAAGCCCGAGCCACATTCTGCAGTCACAAGTCCAGGTTGCTGCATGTCTAATGTGTAATTCTTCTCTTTGCAGACTGCTTATCCTCCGACACATTACATCCGCAGAGTGCCCCAGAGGAAGATCCACTATTTCACCGGCTTGCAGGTCCTGCAGCTCCTCATCCTCTGTGGCTTTGGCATGTCGCCACTGCCCTACATGAAGATGATCTTCCCGCTCATCATGATAGGGATGATCCCAATCAGGTACGAAGCTTGGCTGCCTTTTTTTTCCTGTCTCCTGTGCCTTTTGTCTTCAGGCTTGGACCGCAGGAAGTCTGGCTGGTCTAGAAGGGCAGCCTGTACTTTCCTCAGTAGCCAGATCCTGGAAGCGGATGATGGTGACCTCTTCTTCACCAGCTGCTCTGGCTTGAGGAGGAATAGTGCTGAGAGCCTGTGATTTCACTGCTGGGTGTTGTGCAAAGGGTTCCAGGTTGGCAGGTCCTCCTCTTCCAGCTAGCGGAGAGGCAAGTCAGTCTCCTTTTGCAGTGCCTGTGAGATTCCTGGTCTTCCTGAGAAGCTGTAGTCTGAGCCTTCCCTCTAGGTATTTGGTAATGTCACTTATTGCTTTGCAATTTGATTTCCTAAGGCCTGTGCTCAGAGCAGAGCTAAAGCTTTTCCTAAGAGGAATCCTTATCTGTTATCCAGTGCTGTGGTGACCTTAGAGACCTCCTGTACTGCTGAATGACATTGCCAGTGATCAGTTAGGTCAAACTGGCCATATTTAGTCTGAAAATGTATCTTTAAAACCGGGAGGACCCCACAATATCTTGCAGTCTTGAGAGAGAATCACTGAGAAATTTAACTAATTTCTTCCTTAATGTTCATTAACAGTGACTGCCCATCATTCTCCAGTTAAATCATTCATGCTCTCCATCCCTTGGATATATAATGAGAAGCCATAATAAGACCTTAGAAGGAACAGATCGGTTTCCAGTCCACTTGATTATTTTTAGGCCAGCATGGCATCCAGCGATATCTGCTTGCCTTTGAGCTTGCAGTCTCAGAGATTTTCTGTCTGATCTTGAAGTTCAGGGCTACCAATGTGATAATCTGCCAAGGCAGCTATTGTGGTGTTTTCCTTGGGTGATAAAGATGGGTCCAGTTATTTCTAAAACAAAAACAAATGTCAGAACTACCATGGCTTTCAACAAGATCAGTTTAGAGCTATTTGGGCTGGATTTTTAAAGTTAAACAAAATCTTGGAAAACACTGAAATTACTGTTCCTATGGCAAGAGTCTCACCCACCCTCCACGGAGGTGTCACTTTTGGATGCCTAGCTAAGTGGCGGGTAGATACTTTAACTGTGTGCAGTGCTGTATGATTGACTCTTGTGGGAATTGCAAGTCTCAGCACAGAGCAGCTCAGTACAGGACAGAAAACATGGGACGCTTTGCCAAATATTAAAGTATTGGATGGAGCGTAATAAGCTAAATTAGTGTGGAGAGAGTGCTCTGTCAAAGAATCTGATTTTGTAATATGAGCTAGATAATTTAGTGGTGCAAATATATCTTCTTTTGAGTAAATAAGAAACTGTCATCTTGCACTAGCTCTGTTGCTAACTTTCTCTTTTCAGAGCAGCTTTTTCTAGTAGCTGGATAGTCAGCCCTGCTGCTAAGGAGAACATGGTGCTGTCTGGCACAATACAGAAATTTGCCCTTGGCTTTCCTCTCTCTGATTTCTTTTGCCTTCATGTAGTTTCTGTGGGCTCCAGCCGAGAAGGCAGCACCATGATGTGTGAGCTCTGTAGTCAACAATGAGCTTTTCACAAAGATTTGGCACTCTAAATAGATGAGACAGTAGAAGAAATGAAATATCTTTTCTCCTTTTTTTTTTTTAAGATGTGAAGGGAGGAAGAGGAGATGGGAGAGTAGCCAGGGGTCAAAGTCAAGAATCAAACCCAGATGAGTGAGTCATGGCTCAGTGTCCCATCCAGAAAACCAGCCATGTTACTTGTCTGTCTCAAAGCCACATTTCCATCTGTTCGACAGCATTAGACACGTGATTTGCATTGTCAGTGGTGAGGGACCATCTTTTTCCACTGGTGTAGTGTTAATGTGAAAGATAATGGATTTCAATGGCTTCTCATTATTGCAGTGGAGAACAGCCTGTTGGGAGAAAATGTGATCTCTTTGGGTATCCCCAGTTCCTGGCTTTGATTCAAAACTTTGGGATGACTAGTTTTTGGTTACACTCTAATCCCTGCTCTGAGGAGTACTGAGGTTAAGGTTGCTCAGAGAGGAAGAATCTTCTTTCCAAGTTCTCTGCGATGCTTATCTGTGCTCCCACAGGTCTCAAGCATTTTATTTCATGACAGGTCTATTTAAGCAGATTCTGGTACTTCTGAGTAGGAAGTGCTGTTTGGGATCTCTTGCATAGCTGTTGAAAAGGCCTTTCTAAGTCTTAAACTGGCTTTCTAGTGCTTTGTGCCTTATTTTAACAGCTGAAGAATAGCTTCCTTGTTAAGCAAGGAAAAGTGTCAAACTAAATATGCAGTAGGATTTAATGAGAGCAACTTCATAGCAAAGCCTTGCCTTTCTCACCCAAATAGGTTAATTCATGAGGATGTTCTTGCAAACAAACAAATAAAAATAAAATTTAAAAAACCCCAAAAGTAAGGGAATCACTGTCTCCATGATCCAATGGAGAATGCAGACACCAGGTAGGGATGGAGTCTTACCAGCAGCTGGAGGAATGAATGTCGCAGCCCTTCTTAGCCTCTTGCCATGGTCTCAAGTCTTGCTGATAGACTACGTGCTTCTCTAAAGATCAAAGCTTCTGGGTTGTCTATTAAAGCTTCTTTGTGGGAGAGCTGAAAGGAGTGAGCTGGGGTACTTGGAGAACTGAGGAGGTGCAAGACAAATAACCCTTGTATGCTGGTCTTTGAGCCAGCTGTGTAAATTTAGAGGAGGGTTTCTCCTGTGAGCTCTCAGTGCCTGGTGTTGATAGTGTAATGAGTGTAAGGCTGCATCAGGTGGGGTTTGTGTGTTGGGAAACTATAGGGAAAGTGGTGAAGAAAGTAGAAACTAGAAGTAAATGGTGATTCTTGGCAAAGTAACCTATCCACTAGCAAACTGGAGGCAGCAGGAAGCTGTTGCCTGCCCACCCCCCCNGATAGTACATTTTTGGCATCTTTAAGACTTTGTGGTGACAGGGCGCTCTAGGAAAGAGATTTTTCTCCTTTTCTCTCTTTCTTCTTCAACTGAAATGATGGAGGCTTCTTCTAGGAGGAGCTCTGCACTGTTAATCCTATAAATGCTGTATTTGCATGCAGGATTGGTTGTTTTTACTTTCCCCCACTTTGCTTCCCCTTTAGCTAGGTGAATCTGTTGTATGCATGGCCATGGACAGACTCAACTGAGAGTCTCAGACAGACAATGTTACGTGCTGATAAACAGGCACTAATGCTATCTCTGGTTCAATCTTAGGTATAACCTGCTCCCTAGGATCATCGAAGCCAAGTACTTGGATGCTATGGATGCAGAACATTAAACGGGGTCCTCTGCATGCGGAGCAGTGAGGACAGCTCTTTTGGACTTGAAAGGCAGCTTTGCCGAGGCGTAGAACAATCTATCTGCAGTTCTTTCTTTCACCACTTTCTTTCTGCTCTAATATGGCATTGGTAACGCGCACATATCAAAGACCAATTGAGCGTTGAAGTGTCAGACCAAAACAGCCTTGGACCTGGGAGGCCGATGCTCTTTGGAGCTGTGAGGCAAGCGAGCTTTATGGAAATGCTACTTTCCACATCCCAAAACTGGAAACCCCAAAGATCAGCACGTCTGTGTGGTTGGAGTATGTGTTCTCAGAGTTGCTGTGTGTTCCATTGTTTGAGGGTGGGGGGGGATCTTTTTTTTTATGCACCACATCCCTTTCTTCCAAAACACTATAAAGACAGCAACTGATCCTTTTACAGAATGACAGTCCTGTTCTGGCCTTTGAATTCAATTTCCCAGGCATCCAGTATTCCCAAATTGGTATTCTGGGTGGGATGGCCTCATGCCTAAACCACTGATGTCAGGAGAAATGTCTGGCCATTTCTTCAGATTAGCAGGGTTGGAAACGGGTGTAAATTGTACTGCTACAATCCATGAGTTTGGATGAATATTTGATTCCTACAAATGAGCTGGAAATGTTCAGAGGTTGGGCTTGCATGGTGATGTTGATGAAACCACATCTGGGTCTAAGCTACTTGGGAATTATATCGGATCTTTCTGCCGTTACTTCTCGGTAATCAAACATAGAAGTGTAGTTTTGCACAACTGTAACATTCATGCTTGCACCCAGAATCAGATGCTGAAACTTGTCAAAGGGCAGTTGTGTTAATGATTGCATATACATATGTACAGTAGTGCCTATGTGTACATATATACATATGGATTTGTGTATATATTTTGCATAGATATACAAATAGGCCTGATTCTTTCAAAATATCAAGTGTTTTGTGCAGTCAGTGTTACCTGTGATGTCTCGACCATATACTTGTTCTCTGCTTCAGTGCTGCTTTTTCTCATTTGAGATATGGTAGCTCTTTTCCTTTTGAAGCTGCTCGGTTACTGGTTTTGTTCATGTGTTGCTTTATTCAAGGTGTTCCTCTGCTTTCTTCTTCTCATGGCTTGAGACCTTCATCATTCTGTCTTGATGCTCCAACATGTGAATTTTGCGTTTAATGTACAGCATGCAGTGAAAGTTTGCCTCTTTTGCCTAATCAATATTTGTTGGTCATTTCATTGTTTCTGTTTTGTAGCTAATCTCCAGTCTTCCCCACTCCCAGACATTATATTATATTTCTGGATGAATCTAACTTCTGCTGTCTTTTATATTTCAGTTTATTTAATTTTGCTTGTACTATGGTCAGTTTTCTTATTTGGAGTACTGTGAAACAAGCTGCCCTTTAGTTCAGTGCTTGCCTTTTGCTGCACACTACAGATCACAGGTAAAGTGTTAAGAAAAATGTGGACCTCTGAAGATAACGAACTTTCAAAACAGCAGAAATGAGAGAAGAAGGGTAATACAAAATGAAATGCAAATATATTATTAGCACAGAGAAGTGTTTCTTACCAATGGCTTGCCCAGTAAATGGTGCAGAGTTTTTATCAGCACATGCCCGACTGATTGGGTGTTCCTCTGCATCATGAGGAAGACCAACTGTGTAATGAGGGAGGAAGGCATTGGGTGAAAAGCTCCTATGCTGAAACTAAGCCAGACTCAAGCCACTGAAGATTTGGTGTATTTGCACTAAATATCAGATGGCATTTCATCTTCATGTAGCTGCCTACGGCTTTAAAACATGTATGAAAAAATATTTTTTATTTTTTTTATGAAACCCTTCATCTTTGTATTGATACTCGATGGAGGAGAGCAGTAAGAGTGTTCCCAAGAACGTGGCCATGGCTAATATGTCCCAGATCAATCGCAGGGGAAAGCCCTCAGCTTAGCAAGCAAAACAGCATCGCGTGACCTTGAAAGCATGACCTTTATGTTGCACCAACCAACTCTTGTGGGACTGCTGAGAAGTCTCAGGGTCAGGATGACCACCCCAGTACGTCAAAGCAGGTAATGCCACGCGTTTGGCTTTCAGTCAGTCTTGAGTAGCCGGGGTAACTCGTGCTATGTCTGATAGGTGGTGTGACAGCAGATATAAATATGTGTGTGGTTTCTGACCACCTTCGTCAATATTTCCTAGCTTTTGAGTCATTTCTATGGTGAGATCACTAATCGCTGTTACCAAGGTCTACGTGTAGAAACGGGGCAGTCAGCGAACAGGATTTCGGGGCAGTGCAAAGGCGGAGGTGGTAAAAGTATGTCTGATCTTCAGTCAACAGAAAAAGAGCAGGTGACAGCAAATAGTTCAGTACCTGTTGTAAGACGGGGAGTGCAAAGGCCTGATGATGCTTAAATAACATGCTTTTCCCACAGATGTCAAAAGATTTAACCAAAGGTAGGATGAAAAGTGTTGTCCTGTGATTGAGTAAGCTATTAAATGCACATGTCCTGGGGTTGCATTTCTGGTGTCTCAGCTCTTGGCAGGAAGAAGTCACCCTGTGGGCTGGTTTAAATCATATTGTGAATGCTGTGGCTGGAGGAAGAAGAGGATGTGCCCAAGGGAAATGTTGCTCTTCCTCAGAGAGGACCAGAGCCGAGGCCCTGGGTGAAACTTCCTCTAGCGCAGAGCATGGTGGGGTGAACTGGCATGTAGGTCTTGCCAGGGGAAGTAGTTTTGAGATGCACCCTCCATCCCCTCCACTTAAAAGGACCAAAAATGTCCCCACTTAAAGCCTCTTCGAAAGCACCAGTTTCAGATAGCGTCAAATGTTGCTAACTGAGATCACTTAAAATCCAGATTTTAGATTGGGGCGGGGTGTTAAGTATCCTTCACAACTCCTGTTTATATCTTTTATTGCTGTTGCTTTACCAGTATGACTTCAGTGTTCATACTTTCTTTGTAGTATCGATAGGATTCTGTTTTGCAGGGTTTTCTTTCTACAGAAGTCAGGAGCCAAAGACTCAACTGTTGGGAAATCAGCACAACACGGGAAACGAAGTTGTGCTGGCTTAGACTGGTTGAACATTTGGACCCATGTCTCAATATATGGGTAGAAGGGAGATGTGAAACCTGAGGCCTCTTGGCTCATAAGGGGTTGTAATGATCTTGCAGAGGATTTTTTTTTTTCATACAAGTACCTTTTCTCTTGTTTGCTTCTGGTTGTGCTGACTGAAATGCAGGCGTTTCCAGGAAGTAGCCTAACTAGGGAAGGAGAGTTTGTTCAGAGTTGATTGAGCACTTTAATACTTCTGTGAAGGTTAAGACAATTAGAATGTAAAAGAAGTTTTATTATAAGCTCTTTATATACGCACAATGCTATGTATAACTGTTGCCAAAGAACTGGGTTTGAAAGATGTTGATAGCTATTAAGAGAGTCCGTGATGTTCACCTGGAACTGCAAGGTAGTAAAAAGCTTCTGAAGCAAGTGGATTTTGGAAGTTACCTTTTGACAGATGCCAAAACGATAAGAAACTGGGGACAGAGTAAATTTCTACTCTCAAACTTGTAGGTTTTAATCCTTGCATTGAATGTAGGAGCTAGAAGTTGGCTTGACTATTAAAACTGGATTTATACCTGAATAGTTTTGTTGGTCTGAGACTTCTTTTGTTGCCTTCAAAAATACTGTTGACACGCTATGTGTGGGAATAGATGTGTTTCTCCATGTATGTTAAGGAAAGTTGGTGAAAACATGGAATGCTGAACAGGCGGCATAGCACTTTCTAGATTGCTTAGGAAGTGAATCTGACAACTTCATTAGCAACAATCCCCAAAGTCTCTGGTGTCAACATTTGAAGCTATTAATAAATGTTAAGCTCTACTTGGATATGCATCAGTGCATTGCTGTGAAAGGATGGGGACGGAGTAAATGAATTCAACTGGTTTGCTTCAGAGCTGCCATCTGGTGAAATGCTTCAAGATGAGCCCAACAACTGTGGGATGTGATACACGCTTCCTGATGACCTGCGTGAACTGGGATGCTCTGAAAACAAATATGGTAGATGATCACGTTTCCATATACTACTGTAGGTCAAACAATTCTCCCCAAAAGGTCCAGATCCCCAGCTGTGCTGAAAGACTGAAACTGTTTGTAAACTTTTGCATATCATATTTGGCTGCTTTAGAAAATGCTGCTGAACTGTGTTCTGTGGACACTCTTTGAAGAAACATGAAGTTGGCCGAAGCTGGATATAGCTGGAGAACACTTGGGGGTGGGAGGGAAGGGGTTTTTTTGTGGAGTTCTCAGTGACAAAAAAAAAGGAACCTGAGACATGCCACGTCACCAAAAGCACCTACCATTTTCCAGTCTGTCCTACTAAGCATGTAGCTACCCTATCTGTTGACACATGTTCATGTTATTCCTTGAGCAAGCTTTTCTTGTTCATTGTATTCTGTATCTGCCCTTTGTAGTGTTTCTACGGACCTGGAAGGTTAACAGGCAGAACTAGGGTTGGCTCAAGCTCACCTCTTGTGTCTGTCCCCCCAAAACTTCGGTGCAAGCCATATTCTCTGTCATCTCCTGACCCAGCTCTTAATCTTCCCCAGCCCTTCTCTGGCATCCCCACTGTAGAAATGCTGCCAAAGTGCCGAGTGGGTATTTTTCTCTGGAGAACTAGAGCCTGTGTCTGAGCAGCAGCATGGCAGTGGCTGCTCCCTTGGGGCTCGCTTTGCCATAATAGGCAATTATGAAGGATTCATAATTGTCCTACAGTTGCACTGTCTTCTGCATCTCTTTAGACGATTGCTTTATGGCACAGTGTTCCAGCTGGGCTGTCCTCCTTTCATCTCTCAGGCTTCTAAAACAACTTAAATAGACATAATGGGATGGGTTTGCCCCATTTTCTATCTGTGCTGAGGCCTGTGGATCTTAGAAGAGAATAGTCTTCTCTAATTGTTTTCATACCTAATTAAGGCGTTTAAGTACCAAACCCTGTCCATTACACTACTGGCTGCAGATCTGGTTGCAAAGAGCAAACCATCAATATTGTGTAAAGAGCAGACAGACGAGGGAGTTGCCAGAGTACATGCTTTAGAAATACAAATTAGCACTTTCCTCTTCAGCTTTTGTGTGTTTTCCTTTCAAACTAAGACAATCCTTGGCTGTGTCTGTCTCTCCCTTGTAGAAAACTCTGTATGAGCTTGGATCATTTGGCACTGTTCTGATGTC
This sequence comes from Fregata magnificens, assembly GCA_013389945.1. Lineage (NCBI taxonomy): Eukaryota > Metazoa > Chordata > Aves > Suliformes > Fregatidae > Fregata > Fregata magnificens. Next base: position 239,144 of record WAAD01014159.1, read on the forward strand.
GCATTAAATATTAAGAGCTTGTCCTGGGGGAGATGCTGCCTTCTGCGCTCCATCTGCATCTTTGCTGCAAAGAGCTGCTTACTTGGAGACCTGAAGTCTGCTCTTGAAGCAGAAGAGGGGATGCATGTGGCATCTCAGTTGGTCATTTGTGTGACAAGTTCTTGCTGCTGCAAAAGATATCAGTATCCCTCATTTACCTGCAGGTGGGAGTCCCAAAGGTGAAAAAAGTGGCACAGAGTTGGAAAAAACAGTTTGCAGTTAAATTTTCTCCCTCTTGACCTGAGCTATGCTGGATTTTTCTTCTTAGGATGCAAAAAAAAAAAAAAGCTCTCTGGCACTAAAGTGTTTGTTATGTGATCAGGGTTTTGCAGAAAATCAGCATATCGAATTCAACAGCTGGAGTATCAGTTTTGGGGCTTGGGAGGCTCGCTGGAGGGCTGAGATCGGTTCTCGCTCTGCCCATCAGCAACAATTGGTGTCTCAGTACACTTTTTTCCCAGGCATTGAATTTAGATAAGTTTCACATGATTGGATGATTTAGATGGTTTCTGTAAGTGTCCATATGAGTGATGGCAGGGTAATGTGGCCATGCTAGTCTCTCCCAGGTGTGGCTGGAGCAGATGATGTGGCCCTTGGTGCTGTGAGATGTGGCATCTGCAGTTTTGCAGGTGATCTCTTTTCAGGAGGTGGTTGGTTGACGTCTGAGTGACACGACCGAGCTCATGCAGTGTACCCTTCTCCCCATGAACTGCTTACCTTGGGAGGTGTTAGCCACCTTTCTATTGTTTAAAGCATATATCTATAGAATCTCGTATTTCTGAACTTCTCAAGTTTGGGACCAGTGCCACTGATTTCAAGCTGCATCCCCAGCAGAGTCCTAGCCTGCATAAAGAGGCTTTTAAGTGATTCACATCTTTATTGCAGAGCTTCCTTCACCTGCCCAGGTGCTAGCAGCTACCTCCCATTGCTAAGACTTCTGATGCCAAAGTGTAATTAGGACCCTGGTTTTAAGTGCCCATGTCTGGAAGCTGTGACCACTGGGATGTGCATTGGATGTGTCCATCCCTGGCAGGTGCTGGGCTGTGATCTGAAGTGCCCAGCAGGTCTAAGTGGATTTATTCCCATGGGAGAAAGCATGATTCAGCTGCAAAGCACGGCAGCCACTGGAAAGCGAGAAGCTTATTGCACTGTTGACCTTTTGAGGATTTTAGCCTCTTGCATTTGGTGGAGCTGCTCTGATTTAATAAGTAAGGTAGCTTAGTGCTCTGTTATTTTCAGAAGTGTTTAGCCCCTCTGTTCTCCCTGTCCTCTGTTGATGTGAAGTTGTATCTTGTTCCCACGCAGATGTTACCCCAGAAAACTGGAATTTTCTTACTAAAGACAACAAAACCTTACTTCTCTGAAGTACGTGCTCCTGAACTTTAGTGCAAACCAAACCCCCTTCCCCTTGGTCCGACCTGAGAAGGGGCTGTATCTTAACTCCCTCACTTCCCCTCCTGCTTTCCTTGGAGCGTAAATGCAGGACAACCTCCGAGGAGGTGATTTAAGAGGAGAAACCTTCCTGAGGCAGAGCTGGCTCATCTGAAATCCTGCATCCCGTTTCCGTGCAGGCGAACGCTAGCGGAGCTGCTTGGCTGGGGCGGTCTGCAGCATGCCGGGAGATGACCAGCGGTGGGTTTATTTTCCAGCGTGTCACATGGCATGTAACTGGTTAAATGTTTCTGTATTTGGTGACCAGGAGGTTTCTGGGGAATTATTTTAAGTGAGGGAAAGCACGTGTTCCTATTTAGGGAGATATGGCCTATAGATATTGCACTTGCTAAATATGCTCTTAAAGCGCATGCCTCTATCTAGTGTTGATTTTACAGTGAATGATTTCTTTTGATAAGAGTTGCTTGGGGCGGGGGGGAGGGAGAGGGGATTCCTTTATTGTATAAGGAAACTCTGTATTTAAAAACAAAATAAAAAGAAATATACTGTTTATATATTTCTACTTTGTGCCTAATCCGTGTCCTTTATTTAACCTTTAGCTCCCAGCGTTGCTTGGACTTCTCTCCTAGCGCTGACGGATGTATTTCTCTGGTGACTGGTGGGAATCCCTGTAGCTGAGATACTTCTGTAATCCCCAACACTTTGTAGCATTTGAGCATCTCAAGTGTGAATGTAGGGATATGTGTTGTCTTACCCGTGGGAGTCTGGGGAGCCAAAAATGGGATTCCTTCGTGCCTTAGTGGGGAAGTGTAAGAAATAACTGTACCTTTTATCTGATATGCTGCACTGAGAGCATCTGGACCTGGCTAGCATTGCCCTTGTGGCTCTGACTTCTGGCATCATCCAAACCGGAGGTGAGCCCAGAACCTAGTGAATTGTTGTATGGGAGCGTGAAAACGATCCACTTCTCCAGGGAGTAAATTCACAGGTTACCTACCACGGGATCCAGGCTTGGATAGTTGCCCTCCAGCTCCCTCTAGCTCATCAGGATCCTTGAGGAGCTTACTTTGCAGAAAGAGGGGCTTTTTGCATGTGAACGCAAGCTGGGGTTGAGGTAAGGGTAAGACTGAGAATGGCCCTATGGGTCTGATAGTGTTATCTGAGAGGAGCTGGAGTCTGCAAACTTGTTCCTTGCCTCCAGCCTCCGCATCTCTCTAGGTCCTCTGGGACCCCCTCCATGCAGAGGACCAGTTCTGGCCTCCATCAGCATCAGCTGCCCTAGAAGTGATATTGGTGACCCTTTTTAAATATATCTCTCTATATATATTTATATATAGATACGTGTGAACAGGCTATCAGGAAAAGGGAGGAAGTGGCCCTTGTGGTGTTAACTTCAGAGGGCTGTTGAGCATGTGTGCAGCCTCAAACTTTTGGGACCCGAGCTGCTCTGTGCTCTAGCACAGAGCTGCGTGGGGACCTTTGAGATGCGCCAGTCCCTGGGGCAGTGAAGGAGTGCTCCGACTGTGTTTGTTGCACCAGTCTTGTACCATCCTCTTCTGCAGAAAGGTGAAGTGGGAGCAGGGTGCCCTCAGAAAAGGCTCATGAGCCCCTTCACAGCTCAGCGTTGCCTTCAGGCGGGTAGACTGCATCCCCCTTCACAGCAAGATCCGAAAAGGGACCTCCAAAAGGAGACAAACACAGAGGTTTTCAAACTGGTGCGAGGACTAAGGCCTTGGCAGCAAGAAGAGGCTTGGGGTGGGAGGGGAGTGGGGCGTGTGGCAAATGTATTTCCCTTTTGAGGTCTCAGGCTGTGGTGGAGGACAGCATGTGTGGGATGATTGTCCCAAAGACCTGGGGATCCTCTTCCAAGATGACTGGAGAGCGAGAGTGTGTTCCTAGCCAAGACTGCTCCCTCCTGGACAGGCTGGAGATCCCAAGAACGGGACCAAAGAATCGATAAGAAGTGGTTGTGTGCTCATTGAAGAATGCCTCCTGGGAGCCATGGGGTCACCTGGGCCTGTGATCTCTCCATGGCAGCTGTCTTTCTCCAGCCCATGAGGATGTCTCTCCAGGACAGCCCCCAGGTCCCTGCTTGATGCCCAGGAGTAACATTGGAAAGCTGGGGAGGTTGAAAATCACGTCTGGGCTGAAGGGAGGTGTGGTAAAGGGCTCAGTCCTACACCAGGACCATAAACACATGGGGATGCAGCGAGCCCCTCGGGACGGGTGCCAAGGAGCAGAGCCATGTTTGTCACCTTCTGGCTGTCACTGTATGGGGTTTTAGCTGCAACCATGGGCAGCCTGGCAAGGCCATAACCCTGAGAGGTGCAAAGTGTCTCTGCTCAAAACAGATGTCTAATAATAGTTGGTTTAGATGTCAGCTGCATTTGGTGCAGATCTGAGCTTGGGAAGGAAAGGGTCAGATGGGGACGTGTTTCCCCCCACCATGTCCTTCCTCCCCCACCAGGATGCGTATGCAATGCACTGCCAGGAGCTTTGCAGGAGAGATTTAAATACCTGTTGGCCACAAATTATGTGGATAAACTGTTCAAAGAGGAGCTAGGCCCCAGGGATGCGATCTGTGGTTTTGCCCTGTACCATGTCTTGGTATGGAGGGCATGGAAAAAGGGATTATTTAGGGTGGCTGCACCTGAGCTTTCCTTGAACTGACACAAGGAGTTTGTCAATACCTTTCCCTTCTCAACACCCTGCTTTGATTTAAACTGAAAAGGAGTTGGTATATTCTTCCCTGCACTTCCCAGCCCTGTAAAGGACTGAAATACCTTCCCAGAGTGATCTAGGTCTGATGGGGTCTGTCACTGCCCCCAGGTGTGCATCTGCCACTGCAGCAAAGCTGGTGGGGAAGGGCCTGGTAGTCCCTCTCCACTGCATTTTGGGGGCATTAAGGACCCAGAGATGGACCAGAAGGGAAAGCAGCAGCAATGTTGCAGCCAACAAGGGGTCAGGTGCCTCAACTCTTTGGTGTAAGACCTGAAAGAGCCATCAATTGTAGCTTTTTCTTGAGAGTTTTGGGTGCGGGGTTTTTTGCTGGTTTGTCTTCTGGCAAGCAGTTTGCAGCCCTGAGCCTTCGCAGGCACCAAAACCTGCTGTTTGTCATCAGGGATTTAATCTGCTGAGAGCAGGTGCCATCTAGGGGACATACAAAAGAAGACAAGGAGGGGTTTCATTTCCAAACCTGCAATACTTTCCCCACCACCCCAACCCACCTGCAATTTCCAAAGGGCTTTGGGCCTCAGCCCACCTCTGCAACACTCTCCCTGTTGAATTGGCAGGGACTGTGGAGAAAGCTGGGCTCGAAATAGGGAGCTGGTGCGTGCATGGCTTGATGCAAGCTTATCTGGCCCCAAACCCAGAGCAGAAAGCATCTGCCTTCACGCAGCACTCGTGCCCAAAGCCATGGACCAGAGAAGCCTCCACCAGGGGTTTTTTTGGTGGTTTGCTCTAAGCATATAGAGAAACCACGAGCGAGCCAGAGTGCTGCGAGCTCCCCTCTCTGTAGGGGGGTTCACGTTTCCAGCTCTGGCTTTGCCATGGTGTCCTGAAGCAACCTTCCCTCTTCTTGTTGCTCTCCAGAGGGCTGTATCCTGCTGGATTTTAGGAAAGGTTTGGCCAGGAGCACTTGCTCTGCATCACCTACTTCTCTCCCTCTTAGATTTGATGGTCTGGAGGTGTAACACCAGCACCATGCATTGAGGGGGCCAGTTTGGTGCTGCATGACTCTACCTGAGCCCAAAAAAATAAATCTTCCCTGCATATACTTAAAATCAGGCTCTACGCAAACCCTTGCAGATGGTGGATGGGAGAGCGGTAGGGGAAATGCTGCATGTCCATCACTTTGAATAAATAATGAGCGCTAATGATACCAACTCACTAATAAAAGTCTGGCAAATGGGTGACACCAGCTGTGAGCTAGAGCTGCAGGGCTGAAGAGTTTCTGTTGGAAACTTCAGCTAAATCATTCTTTTTTTTTTTTTTTTTTACNGCAGCTTCAGGGTGGATGGGGGGATCTGCAGGCCAAAGGTTTGCTCTCGGGGGCTCCTCTCCCTCCACCTCATCCCCATCCTGCAGCAAATGCACCTCCAGCTCGTCCCCATCCTCCCCTGGAGCAGTCCCACCTTTGCGGGACATTGGGATGAGGCATCGGTGCTGCCAGCACATGGCTCGCCCTGGCTTTAGCTGTGATGGGGCACACAGATAATTCTCCGAGAGTCCTCCCAGCTAACCAAAATTTGCAAATTGTGGACGATTTAAACACTAAAGCTGCTTGCTGTCTGCGGACTCCAGCAGAGGGAGTGTGGCTCTGTCTGACAGCGTTAACACCGCTTCTCTTCAGTAAATGTGACTTTTTGAAACGAGCTATTTGGATGTCTCCTCTGGATGGTGTTTTCCCATGAGGTTCCCAATTGCTCCCCATCTGCTCAAACAGCAAAATGCATGGAGTGCTTTTATAAATAGATGAAATGTTTAAATTTTTTTTCTATTTTAGGGAGATCCAGTAAGAAAGACCCAACTCTGAGAGTTTTAAGTCACAGATCATTAACTTATCAATTCTGCATTGGCTTTTCACTTCATGGAAAAAGTATTTTAGGCAGAAAGCCCTTTGCTGGTTGGATGCCCTTGCTGAAATCCTTTGGCTACTGATGTCACTGCTATGGGACTGGTCCCCACAGGGCACTTTGAGCAGCGTCCCTTTTCTGTGTCCCTGCTATTTGCCTCCTTCCCAGAGGATGGGTTTCTGCAAGGAGACAATTCCCTATATTGCTGCTGTGGTGCAAAGGGAAACTAAAGAGATGGGAGGATGCAGGGATGCTCAGATGGGCTGAGGGCTTCATGCCTTGGAAGAAGGACGGGGAGGAGCTCTTGTCCTGGTCTAACTAAAACTGTTCCACTTCAAGGCTATTGTGTCTTATTTAGGGACTCTTCTTTGAACACCTTTCGTCCTTCTTAAAACTGTGGGTTGATTTTTAAAGGACATGTGTGGTCTGAAAGTTTAAATGCAGAACTTTGCTTCTTGCTTGGGCCTTTCAAGTGCCCCGGTTTCCCCCCAAGCTCCAGTTCATTTGCCACAGACTCCTGCCAGCCCTTTTGCAGCAGGCACTGAGGGGCTGAGACCAGCCACCCCAGGGCTGGACCCCAAGTCTGGAGGGTCTGGTAGACCCAACAAGCTCTTGGGTACCATGTTCCCACCACACTGTGATGGTGTTTGCTGGGTGAACACCTCTGGGGAGCTGGGCTTCAATGCTCATCAGGAGGAAATGGGGCTGTCTTCAGGGGTGGGAAGCCCTGGAGGGAAAGCAGAACATATATCCATGGAGAGGAGGTGATGTCCTGAGTATTTTGGGTTCTTGAAATGCCTCAGGCATCATTATTCCTGACCACAACCACTGGAGAAGCACCATGGTATCTGCACGTGGTTGGGTTATTGGCCACCCTGCTGTGAAAGTGGGTTAAGCCCCTCTGTTTCTGAATCAGAGGGAGTTTACATACCCCAGACCGGTTCATCAGGAACTTCTCTGGAGTCAAGAGCAGTCCTGAGTGAAGCTCCTTGAAAGCTGATAGTGTCAAGTGATTAATTTTATCTATCTGGGCAGTCTCTGCCTGCTTGGAGGGAGAAATGTCAACAGCTGTGATACAGGGAAGATTGCTTTGGGATGCCAGTCCTCAAAACATTGAGAGATTGAGGACCTTGGAGTTAATGAGATTTCTCAGAATCTGCATATTAATAACTGTGCCTATTACCTTGCCATTAGAGTTAATAGGGCATAATATTAGCAATTAATAGTTAATAAAATAGCTACTTTAATGGCCATTTGTACATGAAGATGGAAGAACATATCTGGATGCTGCCTTCATGACATAGTGGGAGAACTTTGTCTCTTGTCTGCCTGAAGATGGAGGAGGAAAATTGGCTATTTTGGGTCTTCAACTTCTCAGCTTTATTTTGCAAGGACAATTTTCTGTGGGGTTCATCCATCTCGCTCCAGCAACATCTCTGCTCCTCTAAATCTGCGCTCTCTTGTCAGTCAAAGAGAGGAAGCTATGGTTGGCAGCTAAGCTAAGGGGTGTTGGCCATTTCCTCCCCTAATTGCCATTAAATGCAATTAGTGCTTCCCAGTGTGCCCCACGAGCAAGTGTCTTAACAAGGTCATCATGGCCTCCAGCTGGAGAAATGTTGCACTGAGAGTTTTAGGGACGATAAGAATTATTATTATTTTTAACCCTTCCTTCACACAAAAATTGGTATTTTTCCCTTCTGTCTTCCCAAAAATCAGCCAATGCAGAGAACGTGCCCTCCAGCCGCTCAGTGTGTGTCCCATGAGCTGGCTGGTGGCTCGCTGCCCTTGGTTTTCCAGGGATCTTGCTGCTCCCCAAATTATCAGCGCAGCTTATTCCCACTAGAAAGCGGGGGAAACCCCCTCCTCTGGACTCCCCAGACCTGTAGGGGTTTCGGAAGGGAGAAGATATAGGTTGTATCCTACAGAAATAGTGCTGGAATGCGAGAGAGGGAGATTAATTCTGCTCCCTGAAGCTATTCCAGGATTTTGGGGCTCTGCTATAAGCAGTGCAAGGGCTTGGCCAGAGCAAAGGGACCATGAAGTTCATCACCTTTGTATGTACCTTCTCTCCTTCCTTCCTCTGCCAGGACGTGAACTTGACCGCTGTGCATAAGCCGGCTGCTTCCCAGCGGTGCATCAAGAGGAAAAAAAATCCCTCTCTGTCTCCTCTTGCTAATGCACAGGAGCTGCTTGCTGTGCTGCTCTCCCAAAGGCAACCTCCAGGGAAGCTGGAAAAAGCCCTCCTGCCTGTCCCCCACCCTGTATCCTTCCTGCCAAACCCCAGTCCCAGAGGTGGAAAGCAGAGCAGGAGCTTGCAGCTCGTGTGCAGATGGTTTTCCTGAAACTCTCCAGGCATCTGGCAACGGGCTGCCTTGGCATGTAACAGCTGGTCCTTGGGGGATGGTTTTATTCTTGGGTGAATTTGTCTGGGGTTTGAGACTGCAGTATCCTTTGGTCCTGCAGCAGGGAGTTCTGCAGATCTCCCTTTCTCTTTGGAAATACAGGGTGTGTTTTCCCACTAAATATTGGTGAGTTCAGACTGGCTGCTGAAGCAGCCCTCGCTCTCCAGGCCAGGCAGGGACGGGGCTTTGCAGGTTGTGTTTGTGTATCAGCCCCATGTCATCACTCTCAAGGGGCTGGAAAAAAACACACGTAATGCAAAAAGCAAGAAAGCCAGAGCTTCAGCACACCCTGCCCTGGCGAGGAAGCTATTTTAGCCAGCCTCCCACGCACGCTGTGATGCTTGAGCAGCAAAGGAGAAACCCTAGTGTTAAGTACAGCCTTAACAGCCCTGTTTCAGCTCGCAGGAGCTTTCCTTGCAGATGTACTTTTGCAGGGAACATCTGCCCCAAAAATCTCTTGGGGTTGGTGCCGACTTTGACCCAAGGTAATGCAGTGCTCTGCATCTCGGAGATTTAAAGGTGTTTTTTCCATACTCAGTCCTCCATGCTGTCCCCTGGGAGGGCTGGAGGGTGCCAGGGTGTTTGCACAGCCCCAGGATGGGCAAGGGAGCTGGTGCCACCAGTGATGGAGGTGCCCATCTCTCTCCCGAAGTGCTTAGCACAGGGCAGTGGGAAACACTTTCCAAGCCTGCAAACAGGTCTGAAGCTGTCTGCCTGCACCTCTCTTGGCTGGACACCCATTGCCCCGAGGGGTGCAGGATGGGGCCTGTGCAAGGGGAGAAGCCCCACACTGTCCACCTCTCCGGGGAGGCAGCAGATGGGATGAGCTCCCAGGGGAACTGCCTTTAGGAGCAACCAAGGCAGGAGATGACTCTGCTCCGCTTCTTTCGCCCCAGGAGGGGCGAACAGCAGCTGTCTGATGCCCCAGGTTGAAGCGCCAGAGCAATCCCAGCACCAAAGTGCCCCTGAAACGTTTGGCAGAGAGGGAAATGAGTGTGGGTCTCTGCGTGCTCTTGCCTGGTTTGTTTATTCTCTCTGTTTCCATTTTACTAGGGTAAGGGAAAGGCTCATCTTTAGGGATCTGCCTCTCCCTGGCTGTTTGCTGCTCTTCCGTATGGAGCTGAATGAATACGGGACCTCCTACAACGAGGGGGGGTGGAAAAAAGCATGGAGCAGGGAAAGAAACCCTCTCCTGTAACACAAAATTAAAAAAAAAAAAAATGGGGAAGGGAAATAGGCTTTCTCTGTACCCCTGCTGTGTACCCTGCTTGCTGGGTTTCAGGCTGCTCCTCCTGCGCCTGCCTCGCTGCGCTGCACGACAGCGTTCAAAGGCATCTTCCCAACTTCCAGCCTTTCCCTCGAAGTCCTCGCACGTTCCCCCCCCCCGCCACCTCTGCAGGGCTGGGGTGGGTGCAGGACCCGGCCTGGACTCCCCCTCCCCGGTCTTTGCTCCTCCCTGGGGCTCAGAGGGAGCCGGGGACCATCTGGGTCCCTGCCCGGGGAGAGGCGAGGGGAGGGCGGTAGGAGGGACCGGCGAGGCGGGGAGGGGAGAAGGATGCTCCGGGGGTGGCTCTTTGCTTTCTCGCCTGCCCGGAGCTCGCAGGGGCTCGCCTGGAGGATGTCTCACCCCCTCGGCACAGGTAACTCGGGGACCCCCGTCGCCCCAGCCTGGGGGAAGCTGCAAAGGGGAGGAGGGGGTTGCAATCCTGCTTTGATTTAAACAAAACTCCCTTCAAGGGGAAAAGGGGCTTTGAAGCAGAAAGAAGAGGATGCAGGTTGTGCATGACGCATGGAGCCCTGCGTAGGGGCGAACCCTGCCCTAAAGTTTCCCTGTTGATGGTTGGGAAATACCGGGGTGAATACCCGGGGGTGGGAGCGTGGTAGCTGCTCTTCGGGTGTCTCTGTTGTGTGCGTGGTGGTGATGCTCACGGTGCCGGGCACGGGCTGGGATGCCCTGACCGTGCATGGTACCCTGGGGGTGTTGCGTGGGATGGATACGCTCCCACTGCGAGCCGCATCTCCACGCCGTGCTCCTGTGCGTATGTACAGTTGCATGTTGCCATTAAATGCCGTGCGCGTGGATTTACAGCCGCAGCTTTGAAGTTTGTGTGTTAATGCATGCAGGAGATACAGCTGGTGATGTGTGTGCACATGTCTGTGGCCGTGACTTGTGTTATCACGTACTCTTCTATATCCACATGCGGGAACATGCATGTAGGTGCAGGGGATTTAAACGTACAGATGCACAAGAGAAGTGCAAGACCAGCAGCACAGCTCAGCAGTAACACATAATGACATGGGCACTTACGATCGGCTGCCGGTATCTGTCCTTCTGGAAAAGCACGCAGATGATCAGGCAGCCGTTGCAGGTGGACTGGGCAGCTTGTACTCCTTTAAAAGTGGAGATGAGCTTTCTCCAAGCATTCTCCAGCAAACTGTGTGTCTTCAAGCAGACTTGGGAAGCGGCTTCTTGCTGAGCATGTGAGATCCAGCCGCAGCTTTGGGAGGCAAGAGATGGGGGAGGTGGGGGGGAATATTTTATTTTCTTGGCTTGTTTGTGATAAAATGTTCTGGTTTGTCACTGGAGGTGTCATTGCTGGGAGAAAACTCGTACCATTGCCCGCTGTGGTGAGCTCAGAGCATGTTGCTAAGGGCCAGCCCCAGGCTGTTTCTGGAGCACCATCTTCTCTTTGTGGAGAACGCAGAGCAGCAGCACCTGGCTCAGAAATCGCTCCCAAATCCATTCATGACTGAGGAACCCTCCGTCCCAGCCGAGCCAGACCTGCCGTCCACCAACCTCACCAACGCGACGGACTGCGGCGAGGAGATCCTGCTCTATGGGGACACTGAGAAGATTGTCATCGGAGCGGTGCTCTCCATCATCATCCTCACGACCATTGCCGGCAACGGTCTGGTCATCATCTCCGTGTGCATCGTCAAGAAGCTCCGGCAGCCCTCCAACTATCTGGTGGTGTCCCTCGCAGCCGCCGACCTGTCGGTGGCTTTCGCTGTCATGCCCTTTGTGACCATCACAGACTTGGTGGGGGGAGAGTGGCTCTTTGGGAAGGTTTTCTGCAATGTGTTTATCGCCATGGATGTTATGTGTTGCACCGCCTCCATTATGACCTTGTGTATCATCAGCGTGGACAGGTAAGGGAGGATAAAGTACCTGCTATGTATCCAGGTGGGCTCAAATACGGGGGAGTTTCTGGAGGTTGAGGGTCACCAGAATCATGTTCCCGGTTGGATCAATGCTCCTGCATGTGTTTTCCAGGTGCATGGGGTTGCTGAGAGCTTTCTGTATGAATTAGGTGCCTCGATCCCTTTGGAGGAGCTGGGCTTAAGGTGCTTTCTCAAGTACTTCTCTAAGTTACTTGCTTAGTCCTCCTCCTCTAGGCAGCTCCTTCATATTGTTCTTCCTTGGCTTGAGGAGAGGAGCCTGGAGGATAGACCCATGACCTGACCTTCTCCATGGAAGGAGGCTGGACCGTAAAATTATTCAACAAAACAAAAAAAAAACCCCACATGCACTTTGAAAATCCAGGTTACGGAGATTCTGGAGCCTAGTCCTACGGGGCGCTCTGCTGCTGCCTGGCCTTGTGCCTTGGCTAAGGATGTCGGCAACTCCCCCACCCCATTCCAAATGCCTGAAATCCCTGGTTTAGCCCCATGCATGGATTGGTGAGGATTTGCTGGCTTCAAGTCTCACACCTGGGGTCGGGAGGAAAAGGCTAAGCCTGTCTGCCAAACTGGTAAGACTCGGGCAAGTCAGCACCTCCATGGGTCTAATTATAGCAGCCTGCGTCATTAGGGGCATTGCGCTGACGAGCCGGTGGGCCGGATCCAGATCTGACGCGCGTGCTGGCTTTCTCAGGGGGTTGGTTTGGGTTTACGCTGGCACCGCTGAGCCAGGCTGGTTTGTGATAAGGAGCTCAGGGAAGGGAGAAAGCTGATGAGACGCGTGCCTTCAGATATACCACCTCCCTGGTCACTGTCCCACCCTCCCCAGGTGTGAAACCAGGTGACAAAGCAGAAAGGACAGAGAAAAGCCTGCTCCTAAAAAAGCAGGTGTATTCAGAGCTGATAGAAGTCTGTCGTCGTTGGAGGGAAGAGAATAAATGCAGTAACGAAATATGTCAGTGCTTCCTCTTGATGAGTGAAGAGCAGGGAAGCAGCTACACGCTAATCAGATAGGCTTTGCTTTAAAAAATTTCCTCTCCTTTTTCCTTTCCTTTTTCCTTTCCTTTTTCCTCTCCTTTTTCCTTTCCTTTCCTTTCTCCTTTCTCCCTCCCTTCCCTTCCCCATTGATCCCATCCCATTGTCATCCCACCCCATGCCATCCCATCCCTTGGAGAAACACTCTTCCAAACATGCACACAGACAAGACAGACCTTTCACAAAAATCATTGCAATTTATTCCGCTTGTTCACCGTGTCTCTCTCGCCCAATGTCACCGCTCCCATGAGCAGACCAAAATCCGAGGATGCTGTGCAGGCGGGTGCCTGGAGTTGACGTTGGTCCATCTTTCCCTGCTGGAATGGAACCGGGCAGGAGGTTTCTGGGGAGGTGTGGACACCAGCGTCGGGGGGTCCACACGTGCCAAGGGCAAATCCTGGGCAGTGCTGAGGGCTGTAGGGAAGGCAATGGGGAAGCAGGGTGGACAGGAGTTGCATCTGCATAACTGTAATCCCCGGCTTAAATGGGAGCAGCCCTCAGGCTGCTCTAAGTTGCACCCGCAGCCAAGGAGGATCTCTTTTAACTGGGTGATGCTGGAGGCACTTGTGGGTATACTTTTTCTGTCTCCAGCAACCCCCAATCTCTCTGGGGAACCATCTCTGCTCAGCTCACCCAGACGAGCTTAGCGGGGCTCCAAGGAGTGCAGGAGCAGGGCAGCTTCAGGCCCTTGCTGCAAAACTCACGCTGCCAGCACTGAGCTGCAGAGAGGGAAAACCGTCCCACCCCAAAGGCACACGGTCCCATGCTTCATCTCATGCAGCTCTCAAGCACCTACTCAGCTCTGCTGCAACATCTCTAGGTGCTGGCTGAGTAAACCCCACCGTCCTTTTTGGATGCTGGAGAGGAAAGGGGAGCTGCAGCAAAAGGAATGACAGAGGGAGCTGGTTGCTGGGTGCTTTTATACGACTTGACCGTTCTGTGCTTCAGACCTCTCAGCAGGGTGATGGAGGAAAAACCTGTGATACAAGAGGCTGCCACAGAGCCTGAGCCTTCTAGCACAGGCTTGTTCTTTGGGTGCGTTTTCACAGGGACCATGCCATGCTGGGAGCTCAGGTGGGCTGCAGCATCACTGTTTTTCCCCAGACCTTCATCCCTCCCCACCAAATGCCTGATGGGGAAGCTGAGCGGTAAGAGGGCAATTGCCCGAGATGCATTTTGAGCCAGGGAAAAGAGAAAAAGAGCAAAGGCTGTAATTTGAGAGGAAGGAGGCAGGGCAGGGGGAAGAGGGTGGAGAGTCCTCCCGGCTGTGCCCACCTTGGCTGTGGGTGGGAGGAAGGGCATGCTGCGAGTGCATGGGGGCTGGCGGGCTCAGTCTGTACCAGGGCTTGAGGAGGCAACAGGAATAATTGGGATGTCCTCTGATGCATGAAGTAGGAGTAGGTGACTGGGGCACTGTCCTGCTGCCTTCTGCCCCGAGGGTCACCAAGGTTGGGCTGTGGGCTGTGTGGCTTGCCCCAAGGCTGTATCTTGAGCATCCTGTAAGTCATCATTGCTCCACGTCAACCCATCATCCTCGTTGCTCCCACAAGGCAGTTGATGGAGGTGGACTGAGGGGGAGCATGGATCCAGGACCACGCCCAGATCGCCACCTCCCCCCAGCCTTGGAATCGGCAGGATTTTTGGTTTAGCTCTTAGCACTTTTCATCTTCTGTGCTGATACAAAGCAGAGCCAACCACAAAGCTAAACCAAAAGGATAGCTGAGTTTGCAGAGAGCCTGAAACACCTGCTCCAAAAGAGATTAAATGGTTGGTCATCTCAGTGAGGTGTTAACTGAAATTTCCACCAGTGATGATGGCAAGCTGTTCCTCCTGCCCTGCAAGAAAGAAGAGGAACAGCACTGGTGCTTCTTGGAAATATAAATATCTCCTCTAGTTCTGCCCTGAACGCCAACTTGGTCAGCACTGCTAGGCAGGTGCCTGTTTCTGCCAAAGAGGAGGTTGCGTTTTTATTGATAGCTAAAATGTCCGTGTATTTTGGTTAGCTTAGATATAAAAGATGCTTGATTTGCCTAAGATGATGAGTACTATTAGAATGTAGGCTGCTATTATTGATTATTAATGCAGAGCACTTTCTAAAAGCCTCTTGACTGAAGCTGGTAGAACTAATCTTGTCTGAAGGGGGATTCGATTGATTTTCTTTTAAATCAAAAAAGAAAAATGCTGGAGACATCCATCTTTCTCTTACATTTTTCTTATATAAAAGCCTGCCAATGTTATAGATTCTTTATTGCCACAAACCAAAAACAAAACAACAACAAAAAACCCCTTTTGGCTGTTCAGCTTTTGATGAAGCTCTCCATAAAAATGCCAAGCAGCTGACAAAAGAAACTCCCCAGACCCCACATATCACTTCAGGTTTTCCTAGTGGAGGAAAAAGTCTCCATCCATTTCCCAGGCAGCCCCATTGGGTTCCCCCATCTCCCTGGCAAGTATTTTCTACCCAAAATCAGATGATATGCTCCATATTGGCATTGTCCTCAGTAAAAAAGGATGCTTCCTGAAAGAGTCAGTGGGATTAAACCTGCACAGTATTTTGCTGGATTGCCTTTCCTGTGTCCTTCATCTGAACGCGTCCCAGGCCAGGTAGGTCTCTGCACTGTATCTCCAGCGAGCTGGAATGCATCCCTGGGATGCTCCTACCAGCCCTGGCTTAGGGCATGGGCAGATGAAGCCACAGGTAGCTGCAGCCTCCAGCTGCCCTTTGCATCCTCCACCTGGAGGTTTCCCCTCCTTCAGCAGGATGGGGCAGGCACGGTGTCAGCCTGGAAGCAAGGTATGGAGCTTAAATTTGGCCCAGAGGAGGCATGGGATTATGGTAAAAGAGTGGGGTCTGGGAAACACCAATTCTGGGCTCATTTGGGCTCAGCCAACCTGTGTGAGCGGAGATTTGTCCTTTCCCAATTTGCCAGCTGCAGAATGGAGATAGGGGCACCTTGGAGAGGTTTTGGTTTTCTTTATTATTTAATCCCTGGCGTAAGGATTCAACGATTACCGTTGAGCGTAGAATAAATGAACTCAATTGGCTAATCCGTGGGGTTGATGGTGGAGCCCAGCCTGGGCCAGGTCTCCTACCCCACGGCCAGGGCTCGGGCTGCCCAGGCATCCGTGGGAGCGAGGACGCGGAAGTTTATTGCACAAGGAATGAGTGGCTGCACAATCAGCTCCGCACGGTGGGGGTTCTGCAAATCCTCACAAATCGCCCGTAAATTGCTGCTCTGGGAACTCGTTTTTGTTACCTGATTACCACCAAACTTGGTTAACAAGACAGCACAGACACACACAAAAAACCAAGAATCAAAGCAAGGGAATTTGATTTGAATTTCATTGCATGTCTGTGCAATCTCACCTCCTGCGCTGCTGTAAACGCTGGCCTATTTTGAGGTCTTCCTGCTCTCATCAAAATTATAAGTAAAGACCTCAAAACAGCCCCATTTCCTCCAGCAGCGACTGCACAAGGCACCCGCAGATGAAATGTGTCAGCTTTGCTTGCTTTTTAAATCTTGCCACTGTGCATCTTCCTTGGCTAGCGTGTAAATTCCTTGAAGTTTCAGCAAATCCCGAGTCAATCGGCTTCTAAGGAAAACCCAGTAATAGCATAATAAAGGTTGTCACACAACACAGCATATATTAGTTTGCAAAGTTCTTGGCTTGGATATACAGAGAATTGATTTGTGGATGCTGAATTTAGAGATGCAACAGCAAGGCACGGTTTTGTCCCAGCCTCGGGGACATCAAGTCTGCTCTCCCTCCAAAGCCCTTTCTTACAGCAGGAGGGATATTTGGCAGCATCCCTCCAACTTGCTCCCACCCATCACTCTGAGTCCTGATCTTCCAGCCAGGGTCATCACTTCTTGCTGTGCTCAGCCCAGGTAGGAAGGAGTCAATGGTATCTTTTGGAAGGACAGCACCAAAACTAGCTCTGTTGTCCATCTCCATCTCACCAGCTCTCCTCCTTCATAGACAGGGCCCCAAGGGGTGCTGGGGTTAAAAGCCCTGTCCCGAGAGGTTGCATTGCCTTTGCATCCGTGAATGTCGTCCTTCAGCCTGTGCCACTGCTGGGTGTTCAAGCAGCATAGGTGGTTGTGGAGAGTTTTGCTGGTTTTTGTGAGTAAGGCCAGCTGAAGAAAATACAGAGGAAAACAGGAAAAGAATAACTCAGTGAATGAATTCAAATTCATTTTATCAGGCAGGCAGGGGAGAATAGTTTGGGCTTTGAACTATTTAGCAGTCAGGAGGGGAGGAGGAATTGGATTTTTTTTATTTTATTTCCATCTTCTTCCAATCTTGGGGGAGGATCTGGAAAAGGGAAATAATCAGGGAAGAAAAAATTTCCTGACACCTACAATGAGACTGATTGTCAGAAAAAAATAATGATATGACACAGGTAAAATTCTCTGCAGAAATTTTTCTTTTGGCAGAAAAGCCCGTCATTCCCTGGAAAAGCTTCCAGCAAGACGTATCCGTAGAGCTGCTGTTCTCACTGCCCCTCCGGACTGACGCAGCTTATCCAAAACAATTAAGAGGTGGTGTGATCCTGTCTAAAAATGCCTAGAGATTTCTGGCAACAGGCAGGTTTGAATCAAAAAGGCTGTAACATAAAAGAAATCCGTTTGACAGCTGGAGGCTTTTGCTGGACTGATTGCTACTGAATAGGAGGCAGAAGTTTTTCAGTGGGAACATTGGCTGACAGTGGCCAACTCCCTACTGATTTATTAGTTTACAATTGTGATTTACCAACTAACAGTTGACATAATTTCTAAGTCACATGAACCCTCCCAATCAAGGCTCAGGATGGTGCAAAATCACAGCCCATAGTCTAACCAGGAGCTGAGGGGTGATGCAGTCTCCAGCTCCTTTCAGTCAAGCTAACAAGGTAACTCCTAACTCCAGGCATCAGGATTTGTGAATCTGTGGGTGACCACATGCTTTTGGGATCTCCCGCTCGGACCTCCTCTCATTTTATTTCCTGGGGAGAGCTGGACACCATCACTTCAGGAGCTGTGGGCTGTGCAATGGAGCAGACTGCTCCAGCTGTTTGCAGCTGGCACTTGCTCCTGTCTTGGTTTCTAGAGGTCAACTCCAGTAGATGTTGCAAGAGCCTGTAGGTTTGTCCGAATATTGCAGGCTAGATGGAGAGGGGAGTGATGGGGAGCGCTGCTGACAGGGGTGTCTCCCATGGGTGCCAGTGCTGCCAGATGCAAACGCACAGTCCATCAGCTGAAAGAAAGCGTGAGTCAACAGCTGTCCGTCTTGCGCTGCGGTCCATCACTCGATCACTAGCTTTGCTTTCTGTGCCCATCCAGACACATCCTTAAGTCTGCCCAAAGGCAAGGTTGCTCCTTGCTCGCACACTGCCTCAGGGGCATCTCGGCTGCAGGTTGTATTTCTTCCCTGAGTTCCCAAGTTGCCTGGGCAAATAAGAGAAAGGTGTTGTCCATCCCACTTCCCATTAAACACTGGTATGAGTCTATTCATTTCATCTGGAGTCAGTCCTGACACATCCTGGTGCAAGTATTACTCTGTGGATCAACCATTCCAGTCCTGTGTGCTTCCTTGGGAGGGCGACAGTCTGGAGTTACATGCCATGGCTGAAAGTTTTTACATGTTCTCTGTAGTTCTGGTGGAAAACTAAGCTTTTTTTTAAGCATTTTCATTCCCCAGGAAACCACGTGGAGCTCAGGCTGCACTCAGCAGTTAAATGACATCTCGTGTCACGCATGGGTTGGTTGCAAGAAAGCGATGGGGAACAGGGTGTTTAGGCAAGAGAGCCGAAGGGGTGTGAAATGCATTTCAAAGAAGATACTGCAGCTGCACGTCTCTGGGAACACTTTCATTTGGGGAATTCATTTCTTGTCCCCATCCAGGGCCGAAATTCTCCTGTGACAGGGCATTAACTGCTGATAAAAGGAATGAAAACCACCCAACAGCATTCACACCTTGTAACCCTCCTAACCCTTTGCAACTCTTCTCTTTTCCAGGTATCTGGGGATCACTCGGCCGCTGACATACCCCGTGAGACAAAATGGGAAGCTGATGGCCAAGATGGTCTTCATCGTTTGGCTCCTGTCTGCCTCCATCACCCTTCCTCCTCTTTTTGGCTGGGCCAAGAACGTCACTGTGGAAAGAGTCTGTCTCATCAGCCAGGACTTTGGGTACACAGTCTACTCCACAGGCGTTGCCTTCTACATCCCCATGGCGGTCATGCTCGTCATGTACAGCCGGATCTACAAAGCCGCCAAGGTCAGCGCTGAGAAGCACCGCTTCATGAACTTCCCCAAGCACTACGAAGAGGAGGGCGTCTACTGCCTAGAGGCCTCCAGCCGGAGCCACCACAGCTCCAAGCGTACCAAAGCGGTGGAGGAATGTGCCACGCTCTCCAAACTGCTCCGGCAAGACCGAAAGAATATTTCCATCTTCAAACGGGAGCAGAAAGCAGCCAGGACCCTCGGCATTATTGTAGGGGCGTTCACATTTTGCTGGCTTCCATTCTTCCTGATGTCAACGGCTCGGCCTTTCATCTGTGGCATCCGCTGCAGCTGCATGCCCCTGCGGCTGGAGAGGACTCTGCTCTGGCTGGGATACACCAACTCCCTCATCAACCCCTTGATTTACGCTTTCTTTAACCGAGACTTGAGGACTACTTTCTGGAACCTCCTGAGGTGCAGGTACAGGAACATCAACAGGAGGCTCTCCGCCGCCAGCATGCACGAGGCCCTGAAAGCCACAGAGAGGCACGAATGCATCCTGTAGAGCCGCGTCCCCTTGCTCAGTGCCTGACCAACGAACTCCTGCCTCTCCATTTCAGGTTCCTTGCTTCTCTTATCTCTCGGGGCTGGCAGAAACCATGCGTGCCATTGTCCCCCTGCCAGACATCGCAGCTGAGAGTGACACCCCTTCCCCTCACTCTGGAAGGAGCTGTGGTTCTCTTCACCTCAGGAACAAGTGGGCAGCCCTTCCTTCTCACCATGTCCCAGGTGGGAGCTGAGCAGCCGTGAGCAAGACCGGGGGTTCAAGGTCTACCACCGATTGCGGGCAAGTCACACCACCTTTCTGTGCCTCAGTTTCCCCTTCTGTTAAAAAAAAAAGAAAGGAAAAGCAACCCTTCCAACCAACTAACCAAAAAAAAAAACCCCTAAAAACTTGATAAGACTGTGGTTCTCCACCTTCGAAAAGGGCTCTAAGGTCTGTGGAGGGCACACAATATACTATGTAAAGATGACATTGGCTGCACTTCTCTATCAAATATGACAGCAGCTATAGGCTCCGTCGTAGATCGAAGCACTCATGCCATCCCAGCTTGTATGAACTCTTTCCACCGATGTAGTTGCATTTTACACACTGAGCTCATGTCCAGGTATGCACGTCAGAGCAGTAATACCAATGACCCCGTTTCCCCTCACACTGTAGCACTGCAGCACTTGAAAGAGGCACACTTGCAGAATGAAACAGAAATGAACACGAAGTTTCCTTTGTGGTTGGATAGGAAAGTCCAGCGGCCTCCTCATCAGGGCAATGACCAGTGAGCAAAGACAGTTATGTTTATTGGGTTGTACTGTAATTCGTTTTCAGACAAGTGATGTGTGTTCATAATTTGTGGCTAATTGACTCCATAAAAGCACACTTTGGTTGACAACAGAAAAAAGTATATAATTTCTGTGACAGCTTTACAGTGCTTCAGTATGATGTCCAGCAAGCTTGAGAAAATACAGTGTGATGTATGCTTTTTTAAAAAAAAAAAAGTCTGGTTTCCTTATTTTGGTGTAGATCACCTCGACTTCAACTTTAAAGCGTCTCTTTACTTTTATGTGGTGGTGGGACTTGTCTTCCTGCAGTCCTCTTTGCTCTTGATCAGCCTTGTTGCATCAACCTTGCTTTGCAGCCCTACAAACCCTTGCCTGTTTCTAGACGACGTCTGCTCCATGGGGTCAGTTGTTTGAACGTCTTCTGTCTGGGTTTTCTTGTCAAAGCCAGACTGTTCAGTTTAGACCGGAGATGCACAGCAGGTAAACTGGCTCAAGTCCACTGAGAACGTCCCAGGGGACTGAGGGAGGTTGGGCACAGGAATAGCAACATGTCCAGTTGTTCTCCAAGCTCATGTCCTCACAGCTGAAGCCAGAACTGCACACAGGAGCAGAGGAGACATTGTTGTAGCTGTTGTGTGGGTCTCTAGTGGGAAATGCTTAAAGATCAGACAGTAAAGAGATTTGAAGGAGGACCTCGTCAAGAGGGATCACAAAGGTTTAGCTGGAGCCGTTTTGACCTGCTATCCTACCCAGGAGCTCTTTGTAGAGCAGCAAGTGATTCTGCTAAGAAGGTTAACTGTTTTCCATCTCTCTCCCACGGCTCGTATGTTGGTGTTAGGTTTGTGCAAGGCTGCCTGAGCCCCCTGTGACAGGACCATGCTGTCTGCTGAAGGCAGACATTGCGTGCCTTGCAGCCTGGCCTTGCAGCCACATTCAGATCCTAGCCCCTTCTGCTCAGAGGCTGCTGTGTATCTCTGCAGTCACATATTCCGGTCCAGGACCGACACAAAATCCAGCCTTGCTGAACTGCCTAGGGTGCATGCCGGCAGTAAGGACCTGTCCTCCATCATTCTGCCAAAGAGAGATGCTATTGCCCAGGGAAACTTGAGTGGTGTCCCTAAGATGCCCTGTGGTCTTGTATCCTGCAAACCAGAGACCCCACTGACACAATGAGGCAGGAGCAGGCATGAGCGTACCCTCATTCTCTTGCTTTCACACTGCTGCCACATGAACTGGTGTTAAACCTTGCCACAACATCTCTACTTTCCCTTGATGGTGTATGTTCACCTCAGTGAACTTGCTACTCATCACCCTTCCCTAGCTTGGTTGCAACTTCTCATGATGCCTCTGCTTCCAAGCCCATACAACAGGTCCCCACGCACCATGTCTCTAGGGCACGGTCTGACTGCCCATGTCAGGACCTGGTTATCAAAAACAACCCCTTTCCTCCCAGAAAACGCTTTGGGCCATCGTCTCCTCTGTCACAACATTTCAGCAGCAGCTGGTCGCTGGCTCTGGCCTGCCACGGGGACATGAAGTTGCTGCAGGGTCCGATTTCCTCCCTGGGCTCCCTCAGCTCCTTCCCTGCCACGGAGCTAATGGTGCCCTTTTGACAGAGCTGTCTGGATTAAAACTAACCAGCTGCTAATTCCGACTGCCTCGCCAGGATGTGAAAGCCCCAAGACAGCCCATTTCATATTCAGCGCATAATAAAAAAGTCTGGTTTGTTCTGCTGCAGTATATTTACACGCCTAAGGTCACAGTGGCATGGTTTTACTTATTTTCTGTATTACGGGTTCTTAAACTGCCTTCAAAATTCATAATCTTGTTTAATTCCACTTAACATCCCTATCCTGATGGTATTTCTAGCACTGCTTAAAAGTATTCTGCAGGAGAGCTATGAAACAGTGTTTGAGCCTTTTAAATGAAGTCATATGAATACTATTTTTGCTTGTTTAATGGTTCTTCCAGAAGAAAAAAGAGTAGGGGAAAGAATATGATTCTGATGAGCCAACCCCCAAACTTCTTCTAAGCAAAGAATCAAGCAAAATGGTTCATTTGTCTTAAAAATCAATGTTTTCTTTGACTTGGAATTGAATGGTTTTTTTCACTCAAGGCTTATCTGATCATCTTCATTTTTTTCCTTATATTTTCATTTTAAGCTGCAGCTGTGGTAAAAGAAAAGCT
Organism: Fregata magnificens; assembly: GCA_013389945.1. NCBI lineage: Eukaryota > Metazoa > Chordata > Aves > Suliformes > Fregatidae > Fregata > Fregata magnificens. The sequence goes on from WAAD01014159.1 coordinate 261,500, forward strand.
TTGTTCCCAGAAACAGTTCCAAAAGTTTGCATCCAAAAATGTTTAAACATAACAGCTTCACTGAAACAAAATATTTTGCTCAAAAAATAATGAGATAGCTTGCGTGATTTTTCCAGTAGTTATTGTTTCAAGCTGTGAGACATCAGCTTAAACTCTTGCTTTTTAAGTCTCTGAGATTAAATTGTGTTTACGTTATTTAACCTAAATAATGTGTATCCAAAGACACCAAGGCCTTTTCCACACACGAGTGAGCACCAACCATTTAGTTAAGCCAGTCAAGATCCTTGTAGATGAGCTGCTAAATCATGCTGAAAATGCTCTGTGGTTTTGGTTTTTTTTTTTAATCAGATGGGAATCAATGCATTTGGCATCTGAAAACAAAGAAACAAAAAAAACCAGCTTAAAATAAATCTGAGCCATTCTGAAACTGATTTTAAGGTGCAGGCGTGTGCCTAACCAAACTAGGTAAGATTTAAGAGAAATTAGCTCTGTAAGAGTCCACGTTTAGGCAAAAATCTGAGCTCATGGAGAAAAGTATCAATTTAGGAAGATAAGAGAAACTTCTGCGGGCAATGAGAGAGTCTCAGCAGACTAGCAGCAACATAATGGAAAAGAATGAGGAGCCTCGGGCAGAGAAAATTGAAGTAATTCAGGCATAAAATGAGTAGGTCTCAAGTCAGCTTTTTATCCCACTCCACGTGCAGGGAAAATACATACCCAAACACACGCAGAAGCGATCTGGGGAGAAAAGACAGTTTTGACAAACCCCTACGGCCACCCCAGCTGGGGTTTGGAAGTTTTTGATAACGACGTTGAGCAAAGCCAGGCGAGATCAGCTAGCGATGTAATGAAGAGCCCAAGGCGGTAAAAGCCTGCGTGTCTCTTCCCAAAGAGCGTGAAGCCTCCCCGCTCTCTGAAGTCAGCACTTTATGGATGGGTTTGGCTGAGAGAGATTGGAGATTTGCACGGACAGCTCAGCAAACCCACCGCGTTCTTCATCTCCACTTGGGTCCTGCCATCTCTACTATCTCCCAAAGACAATGTGATATTAAGACAGCTGCACCAAGGCAGATTGGAAGCTGATCTAGCTCAGGATGCTACCTCGAGCAGAGACCAGTGGCAGATTCTTACAGAGATACACTAAAACCCAGCAAATCTGTTGTGGTATTTCTAGCGCATCCTAGTGCAGCAACTTGCTGAGCCGGAAGTGCTCTTGTAGTGTTTAATAACCTCCAACGGGTGCTTTTCTTCTAATCTATTTATGTTTTTCCTACTTTGCCATCCTGAGGCAATGAGTTCCACAATTTAATTACTTTTCAGGTAAAGAACTATCATCTCCTTTCACTCATTTCGAACCTGCCACCTGCTGAGCTCATTAGGCTCTGGCTAATCCTTGCATTAGGAATGAGTGATCATCCCTATTCACTGTCTCCAGGCCAGTTATGGTTTTGTAGACCTCTACCATATTCTTCTCTTTGAAATAAAAAGTCTATCCAGCCCATGAGTCCCTCTCCAACAGTAGACATAAGGAGATGCCTTGGGAAGAATATTAGAACATGGACAGTCTGGATCATATGCCTTCCCACCCTCCACTGCTCTCAAAGCATCCAAACATTTTTTAGTTCAGGAAATCCCCTGCTTAGACATGGTTTCTGTGCAAGCCTCAGTGTAACCCCCTGCTTTTGCACAGACAAATGCCAAATCTTGCATCTGGGACCAGATAACCCCACGTAACAGCCCAGGCTGGGGCAGCTGGCAGAGCAGGACCTGGTGCCCACGGCACTGCTGAGCATGGCTAGCAGGAGCGAGGGGGAGGGCTAATGGTGGCCAACCACTGCCTTGAGGGGGATTAGAGTGAAGATGGAGGCAGATTCACACAGAAAGGTGGGGGAATCTTCTTTGGAGATATTCATACTTCAGCTGGATCAGGCCTCGAGCAACCCGATCTACCTCTGAAGCTGTCTTTGCTTAGAATATGACATTGGTCCAGAGACCTCCAGGTTTCCCTTCCAACTTCATTATTCTATGAATTGGATGATTTGTCTAGTTTCCCACTCAAACTCATGTAAATATTTATCATCTATATTTTTTAGCAAGACAATCAATCTACAGATCTCCTACCTGCCATGTGAAAAAGCTCCTTCTATTTTGAACCTTCTAGTAGCATTTAAGTTGCATGTCCAATAAAAGTGAAAGTCAGCCACGCGACACTTTCCATCTGTGTTCTTATGTAAGAAATTGTTTTCCTTTGTTTGTTTTATTGCCATTTTAATCTGGACACATTTCATATTCACCACGCAAGATTTTCAGTTGCCTGACTCTATTCCTTTTCTCAGTCTTGTGCATCACTCCGAGACAGAGCTTAAGCGAAACCCCAATAAATGAATGGGCAAGCCACTGCTATAAAGTCATCTTGTGGCACATAATTAAGGCTACAGGTGGCTACTTCCAGCCCTTCTCAGCACTGGCACACAGGAAAGGGAGCAGGCTCTGCTCTGCTCAGAGAATTCCACTTTCTTTTAATGACCACAAGATCTTTCACATAGAACATACAATTTCAGAAGAAATCAAGAAGAAAGTGGGAGTTGAAGGATGATGTTGTACAAATGCCTTATTCTGTGAAGAGCTGAATATATCTTGCAAACAGGCAGTTTTCTTTAGCTCTCTTTGGTTGCATTAATACTTCTCCCTGGGTGAACCTTGCACTTGGCCCCTTGGTCATCCAGGTGGGCACCCATTTACAACACACAAAAACTCCATCTGGGTTGTTTTTACTGTTTCCTATTTGAGAGATCTGCTTCCCTGTGACAACAGTATCACTTAAAAAGAAAAGGGGACAAGGCAGCATCTCCTGTGGAAAAATAACCCCAGGAAGGGTCTTGTGACTCTGTGACGGAGCATGCGGACCCAAGAGGTCTCATGAAAGCGGCTGACCCCAGGGTGTAAGGAACAGCTCACGGGTGGTGGCAGCTTGACCAGGGTAGGGTTCTCTGGTGATGGACATGAGTAGGGTCCCTGGGCAGGGAATGTGGAGAAGGTGGAGGTGCAGCATGGCATGGTGTCCCAGTCTAGGTGGAAGAGGAGCTCTCTCTGCAGCCCACACTAACAGAGGGTCTGACATCCAACCTGATGGAAGGCAACATTCATAAACTTGGTTGAGCTCCACATCCTTTGCCTGCTGGTGGAAAGCATCTCTTGGGTGGGCAGGTAGCAAGAGCTGCCATCCTGGAGGCATGGTCACTGACAGAGTCAGGATATATTCACACCATTACACCTAGCTCAGTCCCCAGGATTTACGTGCTAACCCTGCTGTGTTCCCCCCATCAAAGTGCCTAGTCTAAGCCCTGAACCTGCCCCCCCCTTCCAAGGCAGCCACATCCCAGGCTATTTCAGATATGCTCAGGCTCAGATCTGGGCCGCCTACACGCACTGTACATTTTCCTGCTCCCCCTGCCAAGCACACGGACCTTGGACAGCAGCAGCAGGACTCGTCTGCTGCTGCAAGACTTGCCAAATAGCTGCTCCAGCAATTTAAAAAAGCAAAATCTTTATAGGCTGCAATGTGTGTGTGTGTGATGTGTGTGTGCGGTGCTAGTAGATAGCTGGAAACTTGCAATACTTGCTCCAGCTCATGCAAAAGATGATGCAAATTAACTCTGATGAGAAAGGTTGTATAAAAACTGCATTATTTGGATCCACTTTTTCAGCCTCTCTGCCACTCTTAGCTTCACATCTCTGACCCTTCAAATGTGCTCAGCGGTCTGTTAACACAGCAATTAGGAAAAGAGGGAGGAAGAGGGTGGCTAAATGCCAGGCACTTGGTGACAGTACGCAACAACACAGCCGTGTGCTTGTAAATCATTAGCCCAGCTCACGAGGACCCTGCTCTAAGCCTGTGATTTTTCTGTTTGAATGCAGACAATCTGAATGCCAAATATACATTTTTAGATCGTGAAATGTCTCGGTCATTTAAGTCACACACTAAAGCTTTGGGCAGCAGTTTATGTCATGTGCCTGGTGTGAACGTCCCCAGATGAATTGCATCCACATCTCTAGAAGATGCTCTCCCTAAATGAGAAGCAATAACAGGTCGTAAGTATGGTCCTGCAATGTCCTAGCAAAGCTGCGTGGGGGTTACCTGTGGTTTCCACCAGTCTGTCTTTAACTTCACATTGCCATACGCCTTCCCATCTCAAGACTGTGTGCAGACCTCCTAGCTGAGGACCTGAACCCTCAGGTATGGGTGGCATGGGAGTGTGTGGGACAGTCACCTCTTAATTACTACGGAAATTAGTATTCTGGGATCTTTAAACAGAGCTTTGGGAGCTCTCTTCTTAAAGGCTGAAGGAGAAATATTCCTCATAACAAACCATGCTCTTTCTAAGCACCACATTTCTACAGCTTTGTCAAAAAAAATCTGAGCTACATATGGAAATTGATGCAGCTTAAAGAAAATGGTTCTGGTTGACTATCTAGCTCCTTGGAGACATTAATCAGAGTTTAGTGCTGTCAATTCTCAGGACTCACTTCTCTGTTATATCTTCAAAAGACATCAAAATGCCAACAGCCTTTAGCAAGAACAAATCCAGCGTGCAAACAGACTGATGTGTTCGATGGTGCCTGCAGGCACGTCATTCCTGCAGTGCAGTCCAAATACCCAGCGCCCTGGGGACCACCACCATCTCACCCACCCCTCCAGCCCCACCTGCACATGGTCTCCATGGCCCTGCCAGCACAACAGTCCATGGGGAAACAACTCAAACAGCACTTTGGATCAGATTTGGGGCTGTCTCAGCTCTCAGATCCAGGCCAGGACACAATGCCCTCCTGGTATGGTGGAAGACTGTTGGGAGAAGGATGCAGAGACCCTCTGAGTCTTCAAGGCTGCCAAACCTTGGCATCATAAAGCCAGGGCTGTAGCATCTCCACAGCAGCAATATAAATAAACATGACATTTAAATTAAGAATAATTAGCATAAGGCTTGGAATTGCAGGATCCAACCAAGGGATGAAATTGCCTTCGAAGTGGCTGGGAAGTAGAATGTTGCAGGCAATGCCTGTCTCTGTACGGAGCTGTTCATGCCACCCTGGGAGAAAGAAAAGTGTTTCTGGCACGGTCCCAAAGAGGCATCTGTCCCCAGTAGGTATAGACTGTGTTGCCCACCACCCATGTATGTGTCTGGATGTCAAAGTAACAGGTTACTTACAAATCCCATTGGGAGACAGCTTTCCTAAAGTTTGTCTCACGTTCTTCCTCACTTCTTTATGTTTTTCCACTGGCAGTTAAGTGAAAACTGACTAGAAGTGTCTAACGATGATGAGTCCTTAGTTTAACAACAGGAACACTAAAAAACATTAGAGTGCTGGAAAGAAAAAGCATTTCTCTTTCTCGGGCACCTAATACAGTTCTGAAAACTGGTCCTAACCAGAAAAATCCCTGGCACAATCAGACTTTAGCCCAAAGACCCTCCAAAAATTAATTCAGGCTTTTTCTGCCCCACTAGTTTACAATGTAAGGTTGTTTTCTAATAAGCAATGGTGTATAATACCTTTTTCAGAATGAATCTAGGGTTGCATCTGTGGTTGGAAAAATGTTAGCAGCAGTAATAGAGGTGTAACAGAGAAAGCAAAAATATTGCTGTGAGAAAATGCTGCAAGAACCAAAGATCACGGAAAGAAAATCAAGCAAATAGCAATTCAGGATGTGTGTTGTTTTTTGAAATCAGTGTGATGTAGCACCTTCCCACCTCTGTTTTTTCATATAGCACATATTTTATGAAACTCACTAATATATTTTTTGAAAAAGCTTCAAGGAAAGACATATCAACAAAGATGAACTACTAGTAATACTACTGAGCCCAGAGAAGAATAAAGCATTACAACCATCAAGTGTAGAGTAAATCAATACATCAACACGATCCCATTATTAGGTTTTAATTCTATCACCAAGTCTCCTAAATCACCAAATACAGCTGCAAGAGGAGGCAAGGGGAAGGGAACTGCGCCTCGCCCTACTCCAATAATACTTTGCAATAAGTAACCAAAAAAGGTTGTGCTCAAATCTAAAGGCTCGCAACTCTTGGGCACGGCCACTGCCATACACGGGTTGCTACCCGAAACAGCCCGTGCTCTGATGGATAATTTTGCAAGACGCTATTTAGGGAATGTCAAGCCCAGGGAGATATTCTTCTGGCAACCTCCCCACGCAAGAATTGGCATGCACATATTGTGCGTGAGGAGTTAGCTCCTCTCATACCGTGACTTGTCCAGATATCAGTCACAACCTGCTCTTCAACTCGCAGGTCTCGTGGCTGAGTTCACTCCCATATTGCAGAGTTTAGGTGCTCAGTTCAGGCAATCAAAATGGGCTTTGTTAGCATAGCAGTAACAATTCAGCAGAGTAAAAAGGAGCTAAAGGGTGTGAGCTGCAGTTCTTTGAAGAGGCCGTACTCCCTTTCTTCTTCTGGGCCACAGCACAGCATGAAGGAGCCATCTCTTCCTACAGTCTATTCCCAGGAGAGCCTTTTGGGATCTAAACTTTATAGGGGATGGTGTCTAGACATAAAAGGCTAGATGTTTCCTTTAATTTCTTGCAGGAAATACTTCAAAAGAATACGAACTTGACTGGCTAGAAAACTAGTTTCTTTTACCTTTCGCAGCCTCTACCAGCAATGGATTCCCAAATCCTTGCAGTATCAAGACATGCAGCTTATCTCCACTGGCTTCTCTGATACCCAGAGTCACCAAAACACTTCTCTTCATTGAGGTTCAATTTAAAATTCTCCAAGGACCATGGAAACAGATGGATTCATGTCACCTAATTTTGGATCCCTCTTTATGCTTGAGGTCGTCACACAACGCTCCCGCTGCCATTGCTGGGGAGAAATAAACACTTTTAGGAAGTTATTCTCTTGACCCAATGTGGATGTCTGCTGTGGATGAGATGAATTCCACCCTAAACTGACTGTTTCTTTCCAGGGACTATAAAGAGAGCCCAAAGGGACCTGCTCAGAGCAGCAGATGTCTACATTGGAGGTATCTGCATTTGAATAGATGAGTCCTGTCATGTCTGTGTATAACTCGGCTACAGCTAGAGCTGTAGCCATGTCTTGGAAAGCTGGGTCAAAACACTTGGCATAATTGGCTGGTGATGACTGAGAAATCCCACATATAGAGGGACTGTCATGGTCTGTGTCAGTGATGCCATTAAAATCAGACCACAAAATGGGTTAGAAATCTTGCAATTTCTAGCACAGAAAAGTAGAGAGAAATAAAATGGGTCCTTGATGGGAAAATTGTGAGTACTTCAGTGCTTGTTGGAAACTCTCAAAGGGTCAGACCTGGGATGAAGCTGGTGCACTAGATTATAGCATCCATCCTGCAACAGCTGGGTCTCCTATGGGTGCACCTCCACCTACTTCTGTATTTTGAGATACCCAGGGAGAGTCTTGGCCCAGCACATGGGCTTTGCCCTCCTCTCTGCCCAGCTCAAGATCTTGGCCTGAAGTGGCCATTTAGAGCAGTCTCCTGGTTTAATTCGAATGTGATGGATGCACAAATGCTTAGCTGGCCATGTAAAAGTACCCAGAGGGACTGTGGGACATCAGCTTTCCCCATTGATGAGGCACTGACCCAAAAGACACAGCTCCTTGGTTTTTAAGACTCATTGCTGGCAAATTTAGCTTACTCAGCCTCACTAACCTGACAAATCAGGGTCAAAGCTGACCCGGGAGGGTCCAGCCAGATTCAAACGTGGTCGTCCTAAATCGGGGGTGAACTTTATTTTAAGTCAGTGATTAAAAATACACACACACAACATTGTGCATGCCACAAGGACTAAGTCGGTGGCACTTCAAAAATATCACAGCTTTTAGAAAGCTGAGAAGACATTATCTGGGATTTAACAAAAAAAAAAAAAATCTGACTGACACAATGCCACCAGCTGATGGGAGGTTCAGTTCTCTCCCCACCCCGCAATGTCCTATAAAAATAAGTGATAGAAAAAGAGAGATCATAACGACAAGTCTCTCGGCTGTCAAAACATCCATCAGCAAAATGAAAAACAATGTGGACATCTTACGCTTAGTACTTTTGTTCTTACTGCCAAAACCAAGACAGAAATGTTCCAGTTTAGGATCTGGCCAATAAATCAGCCAGCCTTGGAAAATTTCTTCTTAGTACCAAGAAAAGTTCCCTTGATACCTACAGAGATGAGACCCACTTACAGTTCTCCAAAGTTTTTATTAAGGCTCTCTTTGCACTTGTGCTATTTTTTCCTCACAATATCTCACGGCAGGTGGGAACAGGAAAAAATAGTTTGCAGCCTAGTAATTAAATAGGTTTGGTTTTAATACTGCAAATTACAGCTAGATGCAACTGTCTCAGGTATATATAATGCTCCAATCACTGTCGCACCTCAGTGCTCTTCCCTCTGCAATGTACTTAGTCTCTCATCCCCCCGCAAGGCGTGAAGTGCTATTATCTTCATTACGGAGGCAGGGGTGGAGGACTGGAGGGACCTCCTGGGTCCTCACAGACACCTTGTTATACAACCCCTTTCTCGGGCGTATCGAGGCCAATCCGGAGAATAAGCTCCCCCAAGCTTTCCCCCATGTACCTCCCTCACAGCTTTTCAGACCCTCACAACCGTGACACCCATCAGCTGGTGGCATTGAAGGAAGCCTCTCCATCCCAGCCTGGATCCCTTCACCGCAAGGTCTGGGTGGTTTCCAGTTTGGCAGCAAGACCTTTCCATGAAATGCCTCTTTGTTTCTGGCACTTACCTTCTGCACTCACTGCTTAGGATGTTTATAGAGAGCGATCATAAGAGGTCTTAGCTTTCACTGTCTAGGTGGGATGAGCCAAAAATCTTTTTGTCTCCTCTTATAAGACAAACTCTTTGTTCCTCTCCCCTTCACCTGTTACTGTTTGGACCCATTTGCTGGACACAGGTGACCAGAAGAGCACGGACACTAGTATACATGCCCTTCCCAAGATCTCAAGCAAGGCACCAGGAGGAAAAAAGGAGAGGTATGGACTTGCATCTATGTTTTCATGTCAGCTTCCAGCCAACGCTCACACACAAAGCCTGATATTGTCCACGTTGTCCCTGATGGCTCACTGTGGCTGGGCAAGGCAAGGGGACTGCCCAGGTGGGAAAACTCAGGCTGCATCTAAACTGCTAAAGCCTGCTCCTGGAAGATATGTCAAGCCACCTGGCCAAGCAGCACAGAGGTGTTCATGTCCACAGTGCTTAAGGCTAATCTCTTCTTAATCAGGGTGTCTGTGTCCACCCTACACAACTATTGGCCTCTATCTTCTCTGGGCCTCATATAGCAACTCTGTGGCTGTAACAAACACAAACAAATACATATGGGTGTATATATATACTAATAGATTCTTAAATGCACACACATATTTTTCTGCAATCTTCAGAGGATCCAGAAAAATGTGAGGACTGTCCCACAGACAGAGTGATGTTTTAATAGCACAACCCTAGGAGTCCTTGTGTGTGCATGAGTGTTGTGTGTCTTGCAGCGCGGCATATTGCCATGCAGGGGTGCCTGACTTGCAACGCTTGCTGGAGCAGCAGTGGGAGCCCACCCTGATGCAACCTCACCCATAGTGCCTAGAAAGCCTGGTCCCTGGGCTGTACCATCCCCAGAGCCATGCCTGAGCTGTTTCTTAAAGGGAATGAACCATTTCCTAAAGAAGAAGGAGATAGAAGGAAATGCATGTATCAGTGCTGGCCACTGGTGGCCAAGGCCCTGGAACAAACTGGGAAGAGAGGTTATCTAGTACTGTCGGTGGGACTGGTGCACCCGCATGCCCTGCTTCTACAGCAGATACTGAAACAACTGCCTTGACCTCCTTGGCCCCAGGAACCTGAACTTAAGTCAAGCTGCCTAAATTTATTGCGTAGGTAGTCCTAAATACTGTTGCCGCTGGTGCTACCTTACCAGCTGTGCTCTGCGCTTACCCAGCACGGGAGAGCTCCCAAGAGAAAAGCTTTGCACAGCTGGCAGGACATCCAAAAAAATCCCCCTTCCTTCCTGCACAAAGCACAGCTGCAGGCTCAGAGACATGCAAGAGGTGTGTGTGTTGGTCATGGGCTCTCTAAGGAGGCATCTGGTTGAGAGAGAAGTGTTTGCAACCTCCAGAAAAGGTCTAAAGGCCCCACGTACGCTATGAAATCAAGCTTGTCCCAAACTGTCCTCTGGCCCTTGTTGTGGTTTAACCTGGCAGGCAGCTAAGCACCACACAGCCGCNAAGAAAGAAAAGAAAACAAAACACACACAAAGAAACCCCAGGTGATACACCCGCTCACCACCCGCCAACCGATGCCCAGCCAGTCCCCGAGCAGTGGGTCTCCCCGACCAGCTCCCTACCATTAATATACTGAGCATGACGTTATATGCTATGGAATAGCCCTTTGGCCAGTTTGGATCAACAATTTGAGCTGTGTCCCCTCCCCTTCCAGCTTCTTGTGCACCTGGCAGAGCATGGGAGGCTAGAAAAGTCCTTGACTAGTGCAAGCACTACTTAACAACAACCAAAACATCTCTGCATTATCAGCACTGCTTTCAGCACAAAGCCAAAACATAGCCCCATACTAGCTACTATAAAGAGAATTAACTCTATCCCAGCCAAACCCAGCACATTCTCTTTATTCCATACCATTTACATCATGCTCAGGTCCCATACTATCCAATACATTCTCGTCACCTATCACCACCCTTCCCATCCTTTGATGGGATTAACTCTATCCCAGCCAAAACCAGCACAGCCCTGAAGCCAATGGGTGCAGAACAGCCTGTGTCCAGCTGTTAAACCCTCTTTTCCACTGCAGATAGACCAAACTCAGACTCTCAATGTTAAAGGTCCCTGCTTCATGCCGATTCCTGAATCCCCCAGATGTGAAGTGACAACTCTTTAATGCTTATCTGGTAGTTGCTTATACGTGTGTGCTGGCCTCATGCTAAATGTCAGAGAATCAGAATGGTTTGGGTTGGAAGGGACCTTTAAGATCATCTAGTCCAAGCCCCCTGTCATGGGCAGGGACACCTTCCACTAGACCAGCTTGCTCAAAGCCCCCAACCTGGCCTTGAACACTTCCGGGGATGGAGCATCCACAACTTCTCTGGGCAGCCTGGTCCAGTGTCTCACCGCCCTCATAGGGAAGAATTTCTTCCTTAGATCTAGTCTGAATCTACCCTCTTTCAGTTTAAAGCCATTACGCCTTGTCCTATCAATACATGCTCTTCTAGAAAGTCCCTCTCCAGCTTTCCTGTAGGCCCCCTTCAGGTACTGCAAGGCTGCTGTAAGGTCTGCCCAGAGCCTTCTCTTCCCCAGGCTGAACAACCCCAACTCTCTCAGCCTGTCTTCATAGTGGAGGTTCTCCAGCCCTCTGATCACCTTTGTGGCCCTCCTCTGGACCTGCTCCAACAGGTCCGTGTCCTTCTTATGTTGGGGGCCCCAGAGCTGAATGCTGTACTGCAGGTGGGGTCTCATGACAGCAGAGTAGAGGGAGAGAATCACCTCCCTCGACCTGCTGGCCACGCTTCTTTTGATGCGGCCCAGGATACGGTTGGCTTTCTGGGCTGCAAGCGCACATTGCTGGCTAATGTTGAGCTTCTCATCAACCAGCACCCCCAAGTCCTTCTCCTCACGGCTGCTCTCAATCCATTCTCCGCCCAACCTGTATTTGTGCTTGGGATTGCCTCGACCCATGTGCAGGACCTTGCACTTGGCCTTGCTGAACTTTACGAGGTTCGCACAGGCCCACCTCTCAAGCCTGTCAAGGTCCCTCTGGATGGCATCCCTTCCCTCCAGCGTGTCGACTGCACCACACAGCTTGGTGTTATCAGCAGACTTGCTGAGGGTGCACTCAATCCCACCGTCCATGTCGCCAACAAAGACGTTAAACAGCACAGGTCCTAATACCGACCCCTGAGGAACGCCACTTGTCACTGGNAAGGATGTCGTGTGGGACAGTGTCAAGTGCTTTGCACAAGTCCAGGTAGATGACATCAGTTGCTCTTCCCTTATCCACCAACACTGTAATCCCCTTGTAGAAGGCCACCAGATTTCTCAGGCACAATTTGCCCTTGGTGAAGCCATGTTGGCTGTCACCAATCACCTCCTTATTTTCCGTGTGCCTTAGCATAGTTTCCAGGAGGATCTGCTCCATGATCTTGCCGGGCACAGAGGTGAGACAGACTGGCCTGTAGTTCCCCGGGTCTGCCTTTTTTCCCTTTTTAAAAATGGAGGTTATGTTTCCTCTTTTCCAGTCAGTGGGAACTTCACCAGATTGCCACAACTTCTCAAATATGATGGACAGTGACTTAGCAACTTCATCTGCCAGTTCCCTCAGGACCTGTGGATGCATCTCGTCAGGTCCCATGGACCTGCACACCTTCAGGTGCCCTAGATGGTCTCGAACCTGATCTTCCCTTACAGTGGGCGGTTCTTCATTCTCCCAGTCCCTGCCTTTGCCTTCTACCACTTGGGCAGTGTGGCTTGAGCACTTGCCAGTGAAGATCGAGGCAAAAAAGTCGTTGAGTACCTCAGCCTTCTCTGTATGCCGGGTAACCAGGTCTCCTGTTTCCTTCTGGAGAGGGCCCACATTTTCCCTAGTCTTCCTTTTATCACCCACGTACCTATAGAAGCTTTTCTTGTTGCCCTTGATGTCCCTGGCCAGATTTAATTCTATCAGGGCTTTAGCTTTCCTAACCTGATCCCTGGCTGCTCAGACAATTTCTCTGTATTCCTGCCAGGCTACCTGTCCTTGCTTCCACGCTCTGTAGGGTTTTTTTTGTCTTTGAGTTTGTCCAGGATCTCCTTGTTCATCTGCACGGGCCTCCTGGTGTTTTTGCCTGACTTCGTCTTTGTTGGGATGCATCGCTCCTGAGCTTGGAGGAGGTGATCCTTGAATATTAACCAGCTTTCCCAGGCGCGTCTTCCCCGCAGTGCTTTATCTCATGGCACTCTACCAAGCAGATCCCTGAAGAGGCCGAGGTCTGCTCTCCTGAAGTCCAGGGTAGCAAGCTTGCTGTGCACCCTCCTTGGTGCTCTAAGGATCTTGAACTCCACCATTTCATGGTCACTGCAGCCAAGGCTGCCCCTGAGCTTCACATTCCCCACCAGCCCCTCCTTGTTGGTGGGAACAGGGTCCAGCATAGCACTTCTCGTTGGCTCCTCTATCACTTGGAGAAGGAAGTCATCATCAACGCATTCCAGGAACTTCCCAGATTGCTTATGCCCTGCTGTGTTGTCCCTCCAACAGATATTGGGGTGGTTGAAGTTCCCTATGAGGACCAGGGCTTGTGAACATGAGGCTGTTCCTATCTGTCTATAGAGGGCCTGTTTATTTCCCATGCTATGTGTGTTTGCATAGAGGCATTTAAGCTGGGCCCCCGATGAAGCTGACTTACTGGCTGGAGAGGCTGGAATTCCTTTGTGCTGCGCTTCAGGTGCTCTCCTGCTGACCTGTGATCCTTCTCCAGGCTCTGGGCATCTGTTGCTGGCACTAGCATCAAACTGGTAGAAGTGGGATGGATTGAGGTTCCCCTTTCCCACCAACTTTAGTTTAAAGCCCCAAAGTTTAAAATATAAGCCAGCCTGTCCTGCAGCGAGAACCTCACTCCTGCCACATAAGGGTGCAGCCAGGGCTTTCACCATGGGAAGCTGTGCCGGTGCAAGAATAACCACAAAGCTTGTGTGATCCACTGCAGTCAGAGAGGGGTCTGAAACTGCTTTGCAGCCTGAGTTTCATTCTTAAATCAGCCTTAAAGTTTTCCCTTTCCCTTGTCTCATCTTACAGCCAGGATTGGCATTGGAAGGGCCCTTCTGCAGGGAGGGGAACGGTGCAAAGGCAGGTCAGCCACCTCCTCCTCCTCCCACCAACCTTGCCTCACACCACTACTTCGCTGCTGGAGAGCATACCCAAAGCTGCCCCCACCTCCAGAAATACCTCTCGCTCGAGTGAAATACCTGCTGCTGGTCATCAATGGGAATGAGGTGCACAAATGAGTCAGCAGGACACCTGGGCTCTCTACCAAGCTCCACCTATGACTTACAGTGCAAACCTGGCCAAGCCTTTGGACTCCCTGAGCTCCTGTTTCCCCTCCAACCCTGAGACTGTTTTGTCTCTTTTTCATGAGCTTTGGTGGAGAAGGAATAAAAGATCATATTCGGCACCTAGGCTTACATTCATCTCCAGGTAAACCACCTCTGGAGATGTTTCTCCTGACTATACATTCATTACGATCAGGTATGTGACTTGGTCTATGTAGCTCTGCTATACGTAGGGCCAAAGGACAGTCATCATTTGTTAAAAACATACCACTAACGCAGTAAGCATGCTGGGATTTCAGCCCAGAGGGAAAAAAAGGCTTTAAAAGCAAATAAAACAAACACGTTGTATGAAGTGACAAGCAGAATAATCTAATTGCTGAGTTTTAAAAACAAAAGAAGAATCCATTATATGCTTAAAAGCAAAAGACGTCCCAGAACAGTGATATTTGCCAGTTTAAATGTCTCTTTGATCAGTTTGCTTGTTTGTTTTTTGTTTGTTTGCTTGCTTTGTAGCCCACTAGCGTTATTCCATCCCCAGTTCAAATTGCATCTGTGTCTCTACTTGAGCATAACACAAGTCACCTTGGAAGGAGCACAGCAGAAAATAATAAATAATAAAAAAACCCATTGGCAAATCTTTGAATGGTAACTGAGGAACAGCTATTTCACTAAACCCAACTTCAAGTCAATGTGCTCTCTCACTAGGCCAAAAAAATGTTCCTTTCTTGGGATTAAAGCAGCTCTCCTAAATGAGCCTGGCTATGATTGACGCTTTAATTGACTGGCACAATTTCATGCTTTAATAACTCTGGGCTCCTCCGATTAGCCATGAATAAATTTAACTGTTAAGTCCTTGCGTATAAATCCTCTTGCCTGGAAGTTCCTATTCTCTCTTTAAAATGTAAACTTGGATTAGCAAGACTCACTGACACATCAGGAGCTGGGTGCAGTAATCTGCAGCATCCCCTGGTCAATACACTCACCAGTTCCCCCAGCTCCTTCACCTTCTGGACCTCCACAACTGGCTGGCAAGGGGCATCAGGTGGATGTCTCTAGCCCTCAGCTGGAGAAGCCCTTACACATTTTGGTAGCTCAGCATCGCACTGATATCTGGTCAGCAATTAGTGGGATAATCAACTTGTGCTGAGGCTGATGACCAACAGAAGAGCAGAAAAACATCTCCTTTCTGAGCAGCAGCTTCTGTGCCTCTGGTACTTGCTCTAAGGCAAGGATAGCATTTTCTTGGGGCACCTCAAGCATCCCCTTTTAATTTGGCAGGCGCAAGGGCTGGCCCTGGGCAGCCGTGAGACAGCAGGAGCTAGCGGCTGTGCTCAGCCCCTCTTGCATTTTCTAATTACGCATTGTCCCAGATATGGCTTGCTCATGCTTGTAATTTTGCAAAAGCTCGGGTGTGATACCTAAGGAGAGAGCTTTGGGCTGGCTTATCACCTGCTGTCTCACATCTTTTATGTAGTTATTAACATTGCGGGTCTAGTCTGTGGTTGCAGGGCCCTTCTTCCTTGGGTTGGATGGGCCCACAGTAAAGCAGGGTGAAGATGCAGCTCCTAGGCAGAGTCCATGTTTCAGGCTGTATTTTTAGCTTTTCAGTCAGTCTTTTTGCTTTTCTTTTCCCATGTGTCTAAATCTCCTAATTTAGCAATCAATCACAGCTGGTTCCTGGACTGAACACTTTTTTTCCAGAAATGTCCTCCTCCTCCAGCACCTTAAGTTAGCGATATTTAGGTTCATTTCAGGTTGAAGAGAAAAGAAGATGCAGCTGAAAATTCAAGTGAGGTTCAGCACTTAGTCAAAAGGCTGTGAATCCGTCAGTCCTGAGAGGCTTTTGGTTTCCCACCCCTATGTCACCACACACAACGGGATCACTCAGGCGCCTGAGACTGTGTTTGAGTGCCAGTGGTCTGGAAATGCCCATTTCCTCCAAAGATACCTTTGATTAAGTGAGAACACCCCCCAATTTCCAAGATCTCCCCTCCAGATGTCCATCCAGCTCCACCTGACTCCTTTGGGCTGTCCCTTCCTCCCCAGGGAAACACTGGTCAGAAATTGGGATGCCTGCAAATACCATGAGTCCATGTGCGTGGCAAGGAAGATGCCCTGAAGATGCTCTGAAGATGCTCATGGTGGTTTCTGGATGTCTGACACCCCCATCAGAGTGACTGATCCAGCTGGACTGTTGGTTCATCCCAGATGAGCTGGAGGAAAACAGAGGCAAAGAGGAGGTGGCCAGGTAAAGACCATTAATGGGCCACTTCTGCAGCACTGAACTGGGTCTTTGAAGTCCTCCCTGGGAGGAGATGGTCTCAGATGCCCCCAACAGCTATGGCATGACCCAAAGCCCTGCCAGAAACAAAACTCCCTGATCAGCGTGCCTGCCTAATTAATGGATCTCGGTGGATCACATTTCCTTGCTCCTCGTGTCAGAGCCTTGCAGCCAAATTCTGGATACAATGCTCAGCTCGGCCGTGTTGATTTACGAATATACAGCTTCTGCAAGCTTTCTCCCCGGTATGCACTAAAGCACTGGTGGATGTTGGTAAAGCTGATGGTTGGTTCCCGTAGAAAAAAATAAATATCACGAGTGCTTGCCAATATATGGGGGTTTTCATGTTTTTCAGGACTCTCTTTGTGTTGTAGAAATGGGCTCCCTGAAGAAAACTTGAGTCTCAGACTGAGTTGAAGGAAAGTGGCTGTGGTTTTCTCATGCAGGGTGTCTGCTGCCCATTAAATCACGCAGACAAGAGGTGAGAACCCCATCTGTTGGCTATCTATCTGTCTGGCAGGAATTTGGCCTTGCAACCATGTAAGAGGCGGACAGGGAACAGTGGGGGGGTTTTGCTGGTTTGTTATTGCCACCTGAACCTTGTTGCTTTGGTCCTAAATTTAGATCCTGTCCCTTTTATTAATGAAATGAGAAGTGTGAAGGTGGCATAAATAGGAAAATTTCTTGGTATTTCTGTAGCATCTTTTGCCCAGTAGCTTGTAATAATTTGTATTACCTTCCATTTGATGTTGACCTCTGACAAATATAGAAATCGCTGGTATCAAAGACTGCTCCTCTTCACCAGACGGAGCGGTTTCGTGGTCACAACGAGGGAGCCCAGGAGCAGGGAGGGAACCAACAGGGCTGGGTAAGTGGTTCAGGTAGGCTGGATGCAGCCGATACAGGCATAAGCCTGTAAATCTCACTGGGTTCATGTGTGCGACTGGCAGTTATGTTCAATGTGAACTCCCCTGCGTGTGCAAAGGGCTTCTGCTCTTTTCTGATAAGGGCTGGTTTGCTCAAAATGGGGCCTGGGACCACCCTCCCCTCCTTGGAAACCCCACCCCGGGTGGGATCTGCTGGGGGGGGGCTCGGTGGCTCTGTGACTCAGATCTGGTAGGGCATATCCTGAGCAGACACTGCTGGGTTGCATTAGAGGTTACTGCCATAGCAATGCATAATGCCGAAAAGGCCCGTATCTGGCTCATTTCTTAATATAAATACTCCTGGGGTGAGCAGAAAATATTTTAAAGAGGTTGCGGCAGGGTGTCAGGAGAGGTGGGACTCCCAAGCATCTTATTCCGAGGACTTGCTGAGTCGCTTGTCTCTGCTCCTTGGCTTTCCCCATCTGTAAGGGGATATCCAGGTAGATCCAAGTGTGGCTCTGGAGGCCTTGGCTGGCTGAGGTAAGAGGCAGGATGAAACCCATCATCCCCGTGATTTCCCTCTGACCCCCTCAGTGGTGTTTCTGGGATGCAGATGGACAGCTCTGGCTCAGCCCTCAGGTCATCGCAGGTCATAGAATCATAGAATCATAGAATCATAGAATCATTGGGTTGGAAAAGACCTCTAAGATCATCAAGTCCAACCATCAACTAACACCACCATGACTCCTAAACTAGACCCTGGAGTGCCACGTCTACACCTTTTTTGAACGCCTCCAGGGTAGACGACTCCACCACCTCTCTGGGCAGCCTGTTCCAATGCCTAACCACTCTTTCAGTAAAGAAATTCTTCCTAATGTCCAATCTAAACCTCCCCTGACGCAACTTGAAGCCAAGGTCGTGTGGTCTCGCTTCATTCCTCCTTCATCCCTCCCCTTCCAAGCACAATCGCTTGGCAAAATCAAAGTGCTTGTCATCACCATATAGCCAGGTCACAGCGGTGTGCGGATGGACGGGGGCAATGCACCGCCTGTCTGCTCTCAGGTTAATAGTCATGGTGAATTAGCCAACCTTCCCACACAATAGATGAGGACCTGGAGACCCATCACACTCTTCGTCCTCACTTGGCACCCACAAATTTTCCTGCTTCTGTATGTATCATTCTACCATGTTCTTCAAAGATGGCCCCGCTGCTTTCTCAGGGGACACAGGCAGTGCGTGAGAAGGGATGATGGTCACAGGTCTCTGTTGGTGGCCCCTGCTCTTCTCCTCCTAGCCACAAGCACAGGGTGAGTCACCATCCACCACTGGGCAGCGCCAGCTCTGCCTTCTCCTCCACCCACATCCCCAGGGCTGAGGCTCATCCTGCATCCTCAGCATCCACGGTGCAGACCTCTGCATCCGAGCCCGGCACATCTGGGTGGCTGCACCAACCCTCACCTTTCTTCCAAAGGAAAAGGCTGCTTCATCTTCAGCCTGAGAAATAACGACAAGCCTGGCCTTGTTTTGGCCTGTCTCAATGCTCCCATGTCAGTGAACAAAGATTGGTCAGTGGGGTTGGGAAAATTTAATTTGCTTTAAGGGAAAGCAAATATGGGCTGAATTGCCCCTGGTTGCTCACAGAAGAAAGGCGATGTAGTGCAACTGAACTGCAACTTGGTGACATGCTTCAGCAGCGCTTAGGGATAAACGGGTTTCCAAAAGCACTTGTTTCGAAGGGAAACTGGCAGCAGAAACAGACTCTTTTCATTGGGAATGGTGGGAGGAAGCTAAAAAATAACTGATGGAAAAGTGCACCAGCTCTTTTCTACGCCTCATCTGCTGCTTTATTAGTGCTCCTAAATCTATTTTGCTAAATATAAACATACCCAAATTTACATAAACTTCATTAAAAGCTGGTGTCTCAACTCTGCTGCTCCTGTAACACACCCAGGAAATGGAGAACTTCAAACTCCTCTGCAGTAAAATAAGCAACTGCAAGAGAAACAAAACAACATTTTAAGGGCATTTTTGTTTTTTCCCTAGTTTGTTTCTGCATGTATCTGCCTGCGCCTCCAAGGCTTGTGGGTGACTTTTCTTTCCCTTTGGGGTCCTTTCTGCCCAAACCTGGAGTAACGTTTCCCATCTCCTAAGAGTACATTAAAAAAGAGAAGTGGAAACCTGATAAAATACCAAATGTGATGGGCATTGCTCTTCTAAGTGCTTTTATTTCCATCCTGGTCCTGCTGCTTATGTCCCAGTGAGGCTGACTGGAGACACCCAGGGGACATGCTGGCAGTGCTGATACAGGATGTATCCTCTGAGAGATGCTGTGGGACTCAGGCATGTGTCGGTGAGGAAGAAGAGGACCATATTTCTGGTTGGTTAGCCCTTAACTAAAACCTAAAGGAGCGTGTCTGGCTGGCAGTGCTTGCTGGAGCCACAAGTGCTGGTTTCTCTTTGGGGACTCTCAAGGGTTTGCTGGGATTTGGGGTCACGTCCCTCAGTGCCTCAGTTTCCCCGGGGAGTCTGACTCTTGAGAGATGTCAGTTTTGGGCAGTTATATTGCACACCCTCTGATGGTATATATACCTGAGTGTTTCCTTTCCGTATCATTAATAATCTAATTGAGGAGTGGAGGCGGGGAGGGCATCTGGAAGCAGGAGCAAGGCATGCACAGCTGTATCAGGACATCACAGACTCACCCTCCATGCCCTCCTTCGCATCTGGCCAAGAGGTGTCACCTCCGTTCTTCAGCACAGACTGTGCTTTGAAGGGAGGCAACAAGGAGGCTGGGACTTCAGACCAGCCTTTCATTTGTACTCAGCATCCATCTATCAGATAGACCCAGGAGAGCTGCTTTCCCTCTCATTGCCCCTGCATCAGTGCTGGAGCAAAACTAGGGAGGGAACCTGGGGAAATGTTTAGATAGGATCAAGTTCACCATCACAATGTCAAAGAGAGCATCTGGCCAGACAAATTAAAACATATCCTCCACTTGTCTCCCTCCCCAGTGCTTTGGGGGTACTTTGGTGGGAAGAAACCTGAGAGCACCTAAACTTCATGCCAGATCTGCTAAAATACAGGTGGACGAGATGCTTTTTCATTCAGTAGTGACGAGCAAGGAAAGAGGTGAGGGCAGGGGATTTGGTTATGTGCTATTCTATCAGCAAAGCACTTCCACCTTGCTCTTGCCCTTCCCAGATATCTCAAACAGTGCTAGGAATAAAGTTGCCCCCTCCAAGGTTAGTTCTACCATTGCTCATCAGCGATAGCTGTTCCCACCGGACCTTCCCTAGATACTCCAGCTTGTGCCTGCTCTTCTCTCACCAATTTTAAACACTCATGACAGCTTGAAGGAGAGGGTGGGTTGCTGTTGCTGCAGCTCTACCGTATGTCCTCAGCCACGCTCCTTCCCCAGCTGCCTCTCTGTATTTGGGCACCCGTCCAAGGCAACCTCTCGGTAAGAAAACGCTGAGCCGTGCAAACCTGAACCTCTTGTGTAAACCTCAGACCTGGTTTCTGGCCAGAAATTCTCTCCTGGACAATGGGAGAGAGACTCTCACACATGCAAATGCTCCCAGAATAACTCTGAGTCCTGTACTTGGGATGTGTCCAAGAGCTACATCTACAGTGAGGAGGGCCCTGATCTTCCCTTGTCTCTGCCTTCACCTCTCGGACCCTCAGCTGTGGATTTATTTATTTATTTATTTATTTATTTATTTTTAATTTATTTATTTATTATTTATTATTTAATGAGATGGATTTAGTAGATGGGTTTAAGAGACGATCCAGTCCCTACGATGGAGATGATAACTTTTCCTGCGACGTTGAGGCAGGGACAATGACCACAGTGCAAGGATGCGGCTCCTTGCACTGTGAGTGGTTTGAGAGGGGGGCACACTGCAAGCGTCTGGCCTTTGGGAAAACAAATTCTCAATTAGGGCATTAGCACTGTGACTACTCTGCTGCCTGGAGAGCTGAAACGGGAGGAAACACCAGCCCAGCAAATGGACTCCTCTAGGGACCAAGCCAGACCCTGCTGAAGGGAGGATGGGTACCTGGGGAGCTTGGTGCTCCCCAAAGAAATCCCAAGCAAGAGACAGGCTGTTATTTACTAAGGGTGCAGTTTCTTTCTTTCTTTCCCAAGGGCTGTATTAATGCTCTTTTGGAAAATATTGTCTGCAAAGCATCCTCACTGTGATCGCCCATGCACTGGGGGTAGTCTGGACACGGTCTTGAACAATTGGTAATCCCGCAGTCAGAAAACTTGCTCTCTAGCATCGTGCCCCGTGTGGTAACAGGGGAAAAAACCCACCCTTTGCAGGAACTGGCGTCTACAGCAGAGAACCCTCTGGATTCAAAGTATTTCCTTTCACTGGAGTAAATTATGTTTTATGACTATAATTAACTGGGAGCCAGTACACACTGCGCTGGTTTTAAGCTGACTCAATGCTGTCTGCGAAGCACAGTGTGATAAAACAGTATTCAAATCAGCTTCTTAACTAAGCTGGCGAGCGACACAATCTGGAGATGGGTGCCAAAAGTAAGTGAAGGTTTGTAAAGCCCTGGGCGCGGGGAGGGATTTCAAGGACTGGAAGTATTTTCTTTAAAGAGCTGGTTTCCAATCTGCAGTGTGTGGATGGGTCACGGTTTCTGAAACACGGGAGGTGCCCCACGACGAGTTCCCAGAGCCTCACCGTTATGTTACTTTTCTAGCAATAAAAGGGTACCCAAAAGCATTGGAGACATCTGAGGCTGGAAGCCACAACTGCTGGGCAAGAGGATTTGATGAAGGCAGATGAAATAATGAGCAGTTGTGGCTAAAAGGATCAAGTCTTCCCATTCACCGCTTGCTCTAGGTGGAAATGTTTAATGTAGTTAAACACACCGAGCGAGACCCACGCGTGGGAGTTACATGCGTGGGGCTTGGCTTTGTGCGACTCCGTTCTGCAGGGTTTTGACACGGTGCAAATCAAACCTCCACCTTGTCATTCCACAGCAAAGGTATAGGAGGGCTCTAAGGACAGAGAATTTAGGTGGAAAAACACAAGGATGGGTATCCCTGGATGGAAACCATCTTCTAGTCACTCTTTTAACTGTATTTTACGTTGGATTGTAGAACAGGAAAGGGGGGAAGGAGCTGCTGCAATATTTGCTGTTTTCACTGGTATCATTACATATATGGGGAAAAAGAACAACCAGGGCTAACTCCTGCTTTGGCCTGGTCTTTATTATTGCTGTGCCTCCAAGCTAGAGAAAAGCAGTTCTTTCCTTATTCTATTTAAATTTTCAGAGAAGTTTGGCAGTTTTTAGGCTGCCAGCTCCACTTCTAAATGTTTTGCCCGGTTCCCTAAATAAAAGCATCAGAAAGGTCAAGGCTCCAGAAATGTTCCCTCTTCCAGACCAATGTAGGGGTGAATGCTCACCTCAACAAGTTTTGTCAGTGCTCTAAGCCTGTGGGAAGCCAAGGAGAGGTGTGAAAAGGTCTAATGTGGGAAATGGTTCATTGCCCTCGAAAAGCTGGTTTCAAAGAAATCAAGGCTTTTCTTCATTAGATGGTGCTTAGTACATAAGCAGCCCCACGAAGCTGACCCAGAGTCCATCTCTATCTTTATGTGCTGTACAGCTCCAAGCAAATAGCCAAACGGCAACTGTACTGATAGGAAAACATAATGCACTTATTTTTTTGTGTGTTTTAACATATAGGACTAGGATTGTTTCTAGAGACGGTGGAGGTAAATGCCAGTTACGCTGCTTTCCAGGTAAAACAATGTCAGGCCTCTCTGGTGTGGTGCAAAATCTCTCCTGTAGCCCCAGTGCCTGGAGCCCTTGAGCACAGCTGGTGAAGCTGGCCTCTGGGTAATTGCTCCACAGGACTTAAGCCCATCTGTTTCTCAGGCTTGCCAAGATGCGAATGAGTGGGAGATACCTCAAGCTGAAAAAACCTCCATTTAGGGGTGTCTACATGTTGATGCCTACTTGTGAGCTCACTGCTGAGCTGCCTCTGATGGTCACTGAAGGCCAGGGCTGTGCCACCAGTGGAGCTGGAGAGCGGCTCAGGCCATCCCACCAGCCTCTCGGTACTCCGGGGTACTTGGTGAAAGCTTTTCATGATGACAAAGTGACTCAACTTTAAGCATTT
The DNA here is from genome assembly GCA_013389945.1 of Fregata magnificens. Lineage (NCBI taxonomy): Eukaryota > Metazoa > Chordata > Aves > Suliformes > Fregatidae > Fregata > Fregata magnificens. The sequence continues at coordinate 284,865 of WAAD01014159.1, forward strand.
GCAGCTCCAGTGCCTCAGCATGATCTGCTGAAAGCTTGACTCATTAGGAGACCTTCCAAATGCTGGTGGACGGGATAACGAACCTGAGGGCTACCCGGAGGGTGCTTGTGACTGCACCAGCCCCAAAACTCGCACGCTCTCCCCCTCCTTCTCTCCCTGTATAGTATGGCCACACTCTTCGGTGGTGCTCATAATAGCTATTAATCATGACTTCTTGGAAAACAATGTGGTTCTGAAGGTGTTTGACCTTTATGATGTCAATAGAGACATTATAATGCCTATAACTATGCCTTTCCTTTTAAGAGGCTATTTTCTTGTCGCTGCATATTATTATGTTAAACCCTACAGAACTGCAAACCAGCACTCTTACCGTGTTTTCTTTCTATATGATAACGACTAAATTACAAAAAGACTGAAATTGAAATGAAACCTTTCATTTGAGTGAAGTGGAAGAATTTTTCGTTGGTCTGATGGAAAACTTGCCTTTTTGTTCGTAAGTTTGGAAAGTTGATCCTATCTGGAACAAAACTCCTCGTTGAAATTGCAGATTCCTGCACAGCTGAAGGCAACAATCCTCCCCTTAGTTCTTGATGTGGTGATGAGAGTTACCTCCATGCACAGCCAACTTTCTTGACTCCTCAGGAGAGGTGGGTTTTGTTTGTCTGCCAGTGCTAGTACATATTTTAGAATTAGTGAAAATTTCATGTTCTAGATCAATATAATAGTAAATACAATTTATGTTATTGTTATTGCAGTTACATCTGGAGAGTTTCCAGTGCAAGGAAAGGAGATTTCAGCGCTGCACTGAGGCAGAGGACATGAGAAGTTTCTGAGAAAACTGATGTGGTGGTGCTGTGCTTGTGACCTATTCCAGAGTTCGGGGCTTTGGGTCAGCTTTGGGTCTCTGAGCTGCCAGAAGACGTGAGAGGGATGCTGGCATGCAGGTAAAGGAGGCATTTACCTGTATGGGTTGGCAGTCCACCCCACTCCCAAAACCCAGGGCCCCAGTATGGCTTTTTGGAGTAAATGCAAATGCATATGACAGTGGATTGGCATGGACAGATATGCAGTGCTGGCCTGGCAGGAGACCAGGGGCAGAATGTGTGGGTAACCCATGCTCGCAGGCTGAGCAGCCAGTCCTGGGACTGTGCAAATGTGCAGGAAGAAGAAACATCTGAGATGCTCTAGGGCAACTCTCCTGCTTTCCCTTTGCCACCTTCCCAGAGGTGGTGTCACATCTGCAAGTCCATTGCATGTGGTGGTACCCTACATGCCTGTGTGGGCAAACAACTCAAGCTCTCTCAGGATGTGCTCAATTATTTACTGGATGTCTGTATTTTCATCTACCAGATGAATCTTGTTCATGAGGGGTGAAATCTCCTACCTCTGTGGAACAGGGCTCAGCCTCCAGGTCTCTTTGAACCTTGCCATCGGAGGATGCTCTCAGGAGGCTCTGGGAACAGATACGGATGCCTTCAGCTTCACTCCTAAGGAGCCTGTCATTGCTGCACTGTGGTCCCCAGCAATCCCACACTTTTCACTCTTTTTTTTTATTTAATGAAACTGGACAGAAGACAATAATGGCTTTACTGTGCCTGCCCCTCTGGCTGGGATAAGACACATTTCCAGGAGAGTACAGGGGACGTTAGCCTGTCTCCTGCCCTGTTGAGCCCAAATGGAAGTTGTAAAGGGAGCCTGGGCACAGCAACTATCGATCCTAATCCCTTTTTCCCCTGCCGTGGAGACTCTGAAGCTTCCACTGGCCCATTACTGTCCAGTGAGGGTTCTGGTTTCCCATAGTCCTGATGGGTATTAGCAGTGGCAGAAGCTGTCTGGATGAGAAGCAAAGAAGAGATATAGCTGGAGGGCAGCTATTACATCCGAAAAGATGAAGAAGAAAAAAAAAAAAAAAAAAATGAAAAAACCTAATAAAGCACTAGCAAACTTCCTGGGGGAATGGAAAGAAGGGAAATAGACTTTCAAAGAGCAGATGTGACTTGCAAGGCAAGCACTTGCTAAGATACACTTCCATTTAGCAAGTAGTTGCAGCCATTTATGATATTGCTGTCCTCCGGCTGTTTGTAACCATGCCGTGGCTGGACAAGGGGCCAGCAGGGTGGAGCACACTGGACGTTCCATCATCAATATGAAGTCTGACTGCTCTGCTTAAGCCACCTCCTGCAGCAGCTCAAACCTACCCCCGGACTTTGCCCTGAGGCATCTCAGGATGGCCATTTGGTTCCTCTGATGCAGTCCTGGGAGCCACAATGTCTCCCAGAAAGGCCGCAGTGAAGAGCTGGAGGGAGCTGGTCCTAACGTCTTCCACTGCTTCCCAAGGACATGCATGAGTCTGTAGCAACCTCGGCTCTGACCACAGGACCCTCTGCACTGCCTGCGGCACAGCGGTGCCACCTTTGCCTGAGCTTTGACATCGGTTGTTATATGCCGCAGCCTGCCTGGCCTCCGGGATGCCACCAAGCATTGGTTTCTTAACTTCAGAGCTGTCCAGATGGTTAGAGATAATGTACGAGCAATAACGGATCGCTTTGTGTCACCAATCGGTATTTATTTCCCTTAATTCTTCCCTAAATTGTGAGTTCTTGGAAGTGTTGTCATGACTACTGAAGAGTGAACTTGACTCACTTCAGCAGCCTTTGTTCCCTCCAAGTGAGCTGATCTAAATTTTGTCAAAGCTCTCTTGTCACTGGCTGCAAAAATACCGTATCTGTTTCTTGAGAGGAGCTTCTTTTGCGGGTCTCTCTCAGCTGTATATAAAGGGCACAGCAACAGTCCAAGCCTGCCATAATGCAGTGATCTTAATGCCCCTGGGTGCTCTCAGCAAATAACTCTTGAATTCTTCCTTTGTTTCCAGCAATCTTTCTGCCACATACCAAAAGGTCAATCTTCTGTGAGGTCTTCTGTAATCTCTCCACTCGGATGTGTTACAATATATTCTGATCAATGGTTAAAACTGGCGTCTTTTTATTTTAATGGAACCTCCACTGGACAATAAATTCCAGAAGAGTTTTCAGGAGCACTGAAATATATATTGTGGTTTTGGCTCAAATTAATGCATGACATAATTCCAGTAAAATCAATGATTTTGTACTCTGGGATGCTTCTCGACTGCTGATGTTAAAGCTGTACGGCTATGGTTTATTGTTACTTATTGTCTACCCTTAATCTGTTTTAATATGATCTGAGCCCTAGGTCTATCACGACGAATTCCCAAGGGCTTCATGGGGGTTTGAGCAACTCGTGTTGAAATCGATGGACAGAAGTGAAGAGAGGAGAGTTACACCATGCCAGGGTGAGTATTTCAGTTCCTGATCTCACTGTGATATCAGTACATGTGGGAAACAAGCAGATGCTCTCCTGAGGAGTGTAGAGTCAAAACAGATGATGTAGACCTACGGCAGATGTTGATTTCTATAGCTATCAACATCATTAACAAAATTAAACTCTTTTGCTACTAGGAAAGCTGCTTAAACTACAGCTATTCAACGGATAGTCCTTTCACAATTCTTAAAATAATAGTTATTAAATTCAAATGTGCAGAAAAAAAAGACAAGGTGTGCAAATACAGAATTAGGGTGAAAAAAGGCACGATAGGGGTCAGAAGAGTTTGCAAGACTGAATCGCTCTCTGTCACAACGATGCTCAGACCCCCACTCTCCAAGAAGGTGCATTGTTCCTACTGCAAAAAGGCTTTGGGAAACGTCATTCCTTGAAACGGTAGTTTAGACCTCTGCAGAACAGATGAAACCCCCTCAGCAAATTCTCTTCAATTTAATGGGGATAATATAAGTTAAATCTCATTCTATAAAAAGATAAGTAGAAAGAAGAAGAACGTGCCTTTACTTCTATGTTTTCTTGTAGTGTTTTAGTTGCCTGGACATATATATCACAGTAACCTCCTTTAGTTTATTGTACCCAAAGATTTGTTTTCCTTTGGACCTCACAGCTTTCAAATGTGTATTAGTATTAGTACCTCTCATCCAGCTATTGACTTAAGCATATCTGCAGAAAAAAAAATTTCTTCATAGCTACTTTCTGCAGTTGCTTATTCATTTCGTTGTTTTTACTGTTTTTCTTCCCTAAACATCTTTTCATTGAATGATTTCTGATTCTTCCAAAACTGGCCACAAATGGGCTCATAAAGTTGATGTGTTAAAAGAGCACCCTGCCTCACTGAAGGTCTTGAGTCTTTTTACAGTGCATTAATCCTGTCAGGATCTGAGTTTCATGATATATATCAGAAAAGCAAGCATCACTCACTATTAACTGCATGAGGATTGGAAATGGCAGTTTTGTAACGCTCTGGATGGCCTTGAAAGCTGGTGTTGCAGCTCCCACCATACAAGTGAAAACTTAACTTGGGTGTCCAGTTGAAACACAGTTCAGAAATACTCCCTAGCACTGCATCAGGGACAGCAGAGAAGCTGCAAACTCTTCTGGCTTCTCACTGACTCATCCTGCAAGATGGAGTGATCTATTGCTCATCATCACCCATGGCATCTGGCTTCACCTGTTCTTCAGTTTTGGGACAGGTCTTGAATTCAAGTAAGAAGAAGAAAATGCTTTCCCATCCCAGGAGAAGTCATGATTTCAAAAATATTCCCTATCTTTTTGAAGGCAAAATGGATTCTCTGATGTTTGATGCAAATTCGCACCTCTCCCAGATGATGAAAGAGATGGAGGGATGGGGCGGGACATGGTGGTGGAATCTGAGAGTGAGATCTCCACTCTGCATCCAAGCTTTGCTCCTCTTCCTTGCCTCAAGTCTGGAGGAATCCATAGACTGTGATCTCACCCCAAACCTGTCTCTTTTTTGGAGAGAGTACAACATTACCAGGTTTGTCGTACTCCAAAACGTCCAGCTTTGGTGGCATTTCCTTTGCATTTCTACCCACTAGCAATTCCTTTGAGTCAGAAAAGAAAAGTAAAGACTACATATTGGAGGAGAAACATTTCCCACATGAGGACAGTCAAGCAGTGGAACATGTTGCCCAGCGAACTTGTGCTATCTCCAAACTTGGACATTTTAAAGACCAGACTAGATAAAGCCCTGAGCAACCTGGTCCAGCCACACAGCTGACCCTACTTTGAGCAGGAGGTTGGACTAGAGACCTCCTGAGGTCCCTTCCAGCCTGAATGACCCTACAATCCTATGATACTATGACCCTGTGGTCTTGTTAGGGAGTAGCTCAGTGGTTCCAGAAGCTTCCAAGGTTGTAAAGAGGAATCATCCTGTGAGGAAGTCGAAGGTACAGACACGGGGCCTCTGTCCCATTGTCCATCAGGACAACCTCTTTGCAGCCCCTGGGCTTCTTCAAATCTTGCAGCCTGCAATGCTTCCTTTGTCTTGAGGACTGTTTGCCTTTTCTCCTAAAATGCACTGATAATGAGACCATTGGTGAGGACTGTAATGGCCAGGAAGAGATTTCTATTCTCAGCACTGACCTCTTGCATAAAACTGTAGAAAAGTGTTCCCACTTACTTTCCTTCTCTGCTCTCCTCTTGTTAAAGTAGAGACAATTTAGAGTCGCAATATTTGTAAATGATTTAGCCCTGTGCTGTACTGAGCCACTACACTAATCATTGGTTCTCCCTCAGATCAGGATTTCATGCCAATGGGGATTTGGACATGGGGTAGGCTGGTCTTTTGAACTCCGTATTGTAGGTCTTATCCTCCCCCGCCTCCTTCCCTCTGTGGGAAAATGCAATAATTCACCTGCCCCCATTTCTGGACATATTCTCAGGCACTGAAGAGCTTGACCACTCACTGTTAATCAATAGAGTTGGAGTGTAGCCATCAGCCTATTACTGTTTCAAGCTTCTTCAAAGCAAAAAGAATGTCTGGAAAAATGAAAGGCAGAGATGAAATACAGACATTTCTCTGGTAATATTTCAGAAGCAAGGGCACAGCGGTAGCTTTCTTTTTTTAAGCCTGTAGCCTCTATATAAAATATATTTGAGGGATTTGGAGAATGAAGAAGAATTAAAAAAATTAAGGAGCTGACAGAATTGATTTAGAGTCCGAGGAAAGAGGCAAATAATTCACCGGGTTCAGTGTGGTGGAGCACAGCTGGCAGGGATGCGAGCGCTGTCTGGAAGTGACCTGAGCATGGCAGCCTGAGTCCCCATCTAACCAACCCCTGGCTCTGCTCCAGGGAGCTGCTGGGCCAACATGCTTGCACCTGCACCTGGGGCTGCTCTGAACTGGTGGGAAACCAGGCTTGGCTGCAGTGGCCTCCTGAGGGTGCCAAGACCTGTCATAAGGAGTGCTGTGGTCCAGGGGTTAGAGCTTTCCAATATTAAAGTCAATCCAGGGCTCAAGCTTGGGTTCTAGTCCTTCAGGGAGGTTTTCAGGTGTCATCTGTAGACACTCTCCATGCAGACGAGGTCTCTTGGAGCAGTCAAAGCAAAGGATGTAAAATCCATAGAATCACAGGACACCAGGTTGGAAGGGACCTCAAGGATCATCTGGTCCAACCTTTCTAGGCAAGAGCACAGTCTAGACAAGATGGCCCAGCACCCTGGCCAGCTGAGTCTTAAAAGTGTCCAGTGTAGCGGAGTCAACCACTTCCCTGCAGAGATTATTCCAATGGTTGACTGTTCTCATTGTGAAAAATTTCCCTCTCATGTCCAGTGGGAATGTCCCCAAGAGTACTTTATACCCATTACCCCTTGTCCTCTCCATGTGACTCCTTGTAAAAAGGGAATCTCCATCTTCTTGGTAACTTCCCTTCAAGTACTGGTACATGGTGATGAGATCACCTCTAAGCCTCCTTTTCTCAAGGCTGAACAAACCCGGTTCCCTCAGCCTATCCTCATCTGGCAGGCTTCCCAGACCTCTGACCATCTTGGTGGCCCTTCTCTGGACCCCCTCCAGCCTGTCCACATCTTTTTTGTATAGCAGGGACCAGAACTGCACACAGTACTCCAGGTGTGGCCTGACAAGCACTGAGTAGAGTGGGATAATGATTTCTTTATCTCTGCTGGTGATGCCCTTTTTGATGCAACCCAGCATCCTATTGGCCTTCATGGCCGCAGCAGCACGCTGGTCACTCATATTAAGCTTCCTGTCCACCAGGACCCCCAGGTCCCTTTCCGCAGAGCTGCTCTCCAGCCAGGTGGAACAGTCAGTTGAAAGAGGGTTGAAATAGGGAGCAGTTTTCATTGGGATGATGGGATCTTGGCCTGCCTGACCTGTGCCAGGAGCTGGCCAAACCTGTACCACTCACTTTCCTCCTCAAACCTTCACCTGCAGGGACATCAGCAAGAGGTAGAAGTTGAGAGAGCTTGGACTAGGCAAGACAAGGATGTATAAAACCTCTCCGTAAGTAGCCATTGCAGCAGGGGGATTATTTTAAGAAGTGTGGCAGTTACTGCAAGCACATCTGTGCTCAAGTCAGCAGATGGAGGATGCATAATTTAAAACAGGAGTGACCAGACTTAAGGTTTTTCCATCTGCCTTTCAAGTGCAGCAGTAAGACAAATATGATCACATCAGATAAGACTCATCTGTTGGCTTCACTTCCGACTGGCAAGCTGTGCAAGCCCAGACTTTCAGAGGTTCTTCTCTCCTCTCTGAAAAAGGACAATCATCTTCTCTTTTCCATTTCATGCACCTCTTCACCCACTTCAGTAGTAAGAATCCTAACTCACCATCAGGAGCCCTGTCCTGTTTGGGTAGGAGCTCAGCAAAAAAGCATTTGATGTTTCCCAGGGAGCAACTTTACTCTGCACCTCCACTCTGATAGTCAAGAGTCCTTCACAGAAGCTAACTTAATTTCAGTGTAGTTAACCAGTCCTTTCTCTTCTGCAAAAACTAATTCAGTTATGTGCATTTCACTGCAGATGAGCCTGCACTTTATTGCACATGAACCATTCACATAAGATTTGACACGGGAGATGGCTGGACGTCTTTCACTGAAATGCTTGGATTTTTCCCATGGAAAATGTTGGTTTACATCAAAGAAAGCTTACACTCGAAAGCTTCTAGAGAAAACAACTTGAAATGATTTTTTAATGAGGAATATTTTACATGGAAGACATTTAAACACACAACTTAGGACATCCCAAAGCTCTGTTTATGTGTATTTTTTAAATGCCTTTTGGATTATTTCATGACACAACATGCCGCTGAATCAAAACGTCCAAACGCACCGATAACGTCCACACTGTGCTATGCTGTGTGCTAGCACCAGACCCCGAACAAGCCAGCTAAGACTGGAGCTCCTCTGCAGCAATGCTGCAAAGACAGAAAAGCTCCAGGCTCCAAGAACTTCTCACCTAATGGGAGAACAGTGAGACAGAGCAATGGATGTGGAGCAGACTTGGAAAAGAAAGTTGGTGGGTACTCCATCCTTGGAGGTTTTTAAGACTGGGACAGACAAAGCCCTTATCAACACAATCCAGCATTGGGGATAGTACTGCTTTGAGCAGGTTAGATTCATAGAATCATAGAATCATAGAATCATTAAGGTTGGAAAAGACCTCTAAGATCAAGTCCAACCATCAACCCAACACCACCATGCCTCCTAAACACCACCATGCCTCCTAAAAGGCACGACTTCCAGAGGTCCCATTCATCCATCATCTCTCGGAATGTCTCCAGACCCTCTTTTTACTCAATCTAATAGGCATTTGGACACCAAAGATGCCATTTCTGCAGTGATAAGTTTCACACGCCTAACATTGGGTGGGATTTTTGTGCACCTCCCTTAGTGAGATCAGCCCACATTCTCCTTTATTTGCAATGTCTGCCTCCGTCCCAAGGAAGTGCTTTTCCTCTAATGTGATTAGGAGCAGCACCTCACAAGCCGGCTGCCAGGTACCCATTAGCAGGCTGCCTAGAAAGCAAAAAATTGGGGTGGAAAAGTGGATTTTCCAGTGGCGAGAGCTAACGGCACGCTGGTGTCACTGTAAAATGTTTGCAAGGCTGAAATAGCTGTGGCATAAAAGATTCAGAGAAAGATATTCCTCCTCCTCCTCTTCACCCTGCTGCAAGGATGTATTTTTCATTAAGTGGGTTTATGAAGGTCATTGCCCATTCCAGATCAGTTTGGCTACTTGAAAGCTGCCGTAGGCTATGATCCTTCTTATGCCTTTTGCAGCTACTCAGCCATCTGGACAGCCCAAAAGAGGCATCTGTTCACTCTGGTTTCTTGCTGGGGTGGAGATGCTCCTCTGTGAGCTGAAAGCCAGTGGATTTTGTCCTGTAATTTTGACTCCACAGCATGATCATTCAAAACTAGCATCGTGTGAAAGGTTTGGTCACTCACAGGACGTGTCTGTTGAAGGTGTCCTGGAAAAGTTTGAAGTCTCCTCCTGAAGTTAAAAGCATGGGCAGGGGCAGAGATATCAGTAAATGTTTTGCCAGCAAATGGAGAAGGACTGGGGAGATGTATTGGTTTTGCGTGGCAAGGTTTTGGTAGCAGGAGGGCTACAGGGGTGGTTTCTGTGAGAAGCTCCTAGAAGCTTCCCCTATGTCCGATAGAGCCAATGCCAGCTGGCTCCAAGACGGACCCGCCGCTGGCCAAGGCCGAGCCCATCAGCGACGGTGGTAGCGCCTCTGGGATAACATGTTTAAGAAGGGGAAACAAAAAAAAACCCTGCGCAGTTGCAGCTGGAGAGAGGAGTGAGAATATGTGAAAGGAGCAGCCCGTGACACCAAAGTCAGTGGAGAAGGAGGGGGAGGAGGTGCTCCAGGCACCGGAGCAGAGATTCCCCTGCAGCCCGGGGTGAAGACCGTGGTGAGGCAGGCTGTCCCCCTGCAGCCCATGGAGGTCCATGGTGGAGCAGATATCCACCTGCAGCCCATGCAGGACCCCACGCCAGAGCAGGTGGATGCCTGAAGGAGGCTGTGACCCCGTGGGAAGCCCGTGCTGGAGCAGGCTCCTGGCAGGACCTGTGGACCCGTGGAGAGAGGAGCCCACGCTGGAGCAGGTTTGCTGGCAGGACTTGTGACCCCGTGGGGGACACACACTGGAGCAGTCTGTCCCTGAAGGACTGCAGCCTGTGGAAGGGACCCACGCAGGAGCTGTTCATGAAGAACTGTAGCCCGTGGGAAGGACCCACGCTGGAGAAGTTTGTGGAGGACTGTCTCCCATGGGAGGGACCCCACACTGGAGCAGGGGAAGAGTGTGAGGAGTCCTCCCCCTGAGGAGGAAGGAGCGGCAGAGACAACGTGTGATGAACTGACCGCAACCCCCATTCCCCGTCCCCCTGCGCCTCTGGCAGGGAGCAGGTAGAGAAATTGGGAGTGAAGTTGAGCCTGGGAAGAAGGGAGGGGTGGGGGGAAGGAGTTTTAAGATTTGTGTTTATTTCTCATTACCCTACTCTGATTTGATTGGTAATAAATTAAACTAATTTCCCCAAGTTGAGTCTGTTTTGCCTGTGACAGTAATTAGTGAATGATCTCTCTCCGTCCTTATCTTGACCCATGAGCCTTTCGTTATATTTTCTCTCCCCTGTCCAGCTGAGGAGGTGAGTGATAGAGCAGCTTTGGTGGGCACCTGGCGCCCAGCCAGGGTCAACCCACCACAGGAGAGCAACACCATCCTGAGAGCAGAACTGCTGTCATGGGTCTAAAGGATGTCCCAACAAGATGATCCCATGGGCTTATGTGAACTGCATATGGCTGGGATTGAATTGGGGCAGAAGGAGGAAAGGCACCAACTTTAATGAAGACAGATGACCATAAGAGAAGCTTGTAAGACAGCAGCGTTCACTAGGAGAGATATGTACAGCTGCAAGAAAGGTCTGCAGCATCTGCCTAGAAGCAGGACCAATTCTTAGACCCTCCTTTGTAGGTTTTTTCAAACCTCTTTCTGATCCCTGCTCCCAGAGAGAGCCTTAAATATTCACAGCAAGTTCCAAGCATTTTCCCAGCCTTTAGTGCTTCCTAACTACCAAACGAAATCCTTCTTCTTCTTTTCCTTTTTTTTTTTTTTCCTTTTTTTTTTTTCTGTTCTGTCCTGCCCTTCCTCAGTGGATGTCAAGAGTATTCAGTCAGTCCTACATGTCACAACGTTTTAGCTACTGGGAAGCTGATCTTTTCCTCACCCCCTAGTCCTGTCCCTTCTAAAATAAGTTAGCCCCGTTCATTTTAACCTTCCTCATGCTTTGTGCTCTCTAGAGGTATTAGTCTTCTTCCCATTTGGACACTGTCCAATTTCTTGAGGTCCATTTCAATGGAAGGGACACAAGTCTGGACACCAAACTGCATCCAAGACCTGTCCAGTGTGAAGCCCGTGGCAGTCCTCCATGTCTCACGGCAGAGACTGGGTCACTCGCCTCCACCCTGCGGGAAAAGAAGCCGACAGACACCCATCCAAATGTCTCCACCATTTGGCCTGGAGATTGGAAAGGAGGATTTTGTCACTGTCCTCCTGGATTGTTTTACTAGCAGGTGTCCAGATAATTTAAAGTGTACATCAGCACTGCCAGTAAGTTAGGAGAGGACCGGTGGACCAGAGGACCACCATCCAGAATGGCTGGTCCTACCAGCTACCTGATCTAGAGGTCCAGGAATTGCTGAAATGTCCAATGATCCCATTTTCTCTAGGTCTTGCCTTTGGTTGCTTCTGTTAAATGCTTCAGACAATCTTCTGCCGTCACGGTGGCGGAGTTGCTTGCAGGGTTTATTTCCACTTTTATCTTCGTCCACCTCTCTTCTCCTCCTGGGCTGCAGAGCAAGTATGTGCATCTTCATGTATAAAATAACAGCTTACCTTAGTTCAACCGGCTGAAAAAACTACAACTGCCTCAGCAACCCTTTCCTGCCTCCAGGCCATAATGCTGGGGAGCAGAAATGTGGAAAAAAGGACCAAGAGACAAGAAAAGGGAGTTTTACCATAATAGATGTCAATACACTTAAGGAGCGCATGTTTGCTTTCACTGAGTTTGATTCCAGTGTCTGTTCTCCTAACTACCCAGTGCTGGGACCTCGTGGTGTGTTTTAGCGCCGGGGGCTGCATGTGATGGAGCTGAGTGGGCTCATCAGGCTTCCTAGCTAAAGCTGCTTGAAAATGTATTTCCTGAAGTGGTTTGCCTTTGGGAATGGTTTAGGTTTGTCACTGTTTCAGGGGAAATGTTGTGGATGTTTTTTGTGGGAAGGGAAATCAAAAAGGATGGCTTTCCCCTGGAAATGTTCAGCCCTATAAAATGGAATGAGGGACAAGCCCTGCTTGGAAGTTACTTGCTTCTGGGTTTTATCATACTCATTTGATGCCAGTATTATTGTATTGGGGTATATCTGCTAGTGGTAGCTAGACACTATCAGAATAAAATAGTTCAAAGGCATTTCCAAGCTGGCCTCTCCCCAGGATGTTCATTCCACAGGGAAGTTTTTACTTTTCATCCCTCCACAGCAAAACCTTACTCTGAACTTCCGGAGAAAAATTGCAATCTCCACCCTGTGCTGCCGCCGACCCTCAGAAGAGCAGCGAAGGGGAAGGGATGCCCGGCAGTTCCCAAAACCGATGCGTAGCAGAGCTGTCTCTCCTTTGCATGCCCGAGGCACTGCGAGCTCTCTGTAGGCGCAACAGCACCTGGCTCCTCCAACAGATTCCCTGCCCTGCAGCACTTTGCTCTCTTGCAAAGGGAGAGTTTGTCCTAAAGAAGGACATTTTTCCTTTCCCTGGGAATATTTACAGCAGAGAGAATGAGCTGAATGCAGAAGAGGTCTGGTGAGAATTTCATAATGGTGATGAGACTTCTCCTGGCCTTCCTTCATCGGCGTCTCGTGCCCTGGGGATTCCCACATCGCTGGGAGCCTGAGACCACAGCGGCAAAGCAAGCCAGAGCTTACTGAACTCATTTAAGAAATTGAATCTTTTCCCTTTTCTCAGTAGCGCTGCCTCCTCTGGCAACCTTACAGAGGATCTAAACTGTCCTGCTCTGTCCCTTTAGCATCCCTACACGGGACCCAAATCTCTTCCAAGGCTACATCCCAGCTCACCTATCCTTGGTCCAAGGTAGGCAGACCAGCTCAGCACCAAATTGTCATGTCCCTGTTCCTCTTCTCACCGGCCTGAGTCCATGCAGTTCTCACAGAGGCTTCACAACCTTCTTCCCCCTCCCAGATGTCCATGCTGGACAGCGCTGGCCATTTTGCAAGGTGACCCATGTCCTGTCATGGGCATTCCCAGAGCAATGCAGAAAGAGGCTGTAATGCTTGAGGGCAGGCACGGTGGCTTCTTTCCATCACGGGAGTTGATGGGATCAACTCCCCCATCATATTACAATGCCCCAGTGATGACTGCAGCTCCCTCCTGAAGCCCTCTCACACACACATGCGTGCACCTTGCTCGTCTCTTAAATTCTGCACGCCTTTCCCTTGCATGCAAAAACCCTTAAAGAAATCCTCCTTTCTCCTAGATCTCTTTTCCACCCTATAACAAACTAAAGCAGCTGTGCAAAATGCATTTCTGGTGCTATAATGATTGCAGATACTCAAGTCTTGGGGGCTTTAGTGGGGCTGTTTGATTGTAACATCTGCCTTTCATGGCACACTAAAAACGCAGGAGTGCTGGCAATGAATCGTGTGCGCAGCGTGATGCCGGATGGGGCACGAATTGCCAAGCAGCACGTTACAGGCACGGGCAGTGATGAGTTTGAAGAGAGAAGTTGCTTTAGGTCACCGTTGGGTCTGGGGTTGTAGGTAGGTTTCCATCTGTCCTCCCATGCCACATGTGGGTCCGTTGTTATAGCCCCCTGAGAAGCATCATCTGTTGGGATGTGGTGGATCTGAGGATGTGGTGGGACAGTGGGACTGGGGTTTCGAGGGGCTGGAGGCCACGTTTAGCTGCAGACAGCTCATACATGAGCATGCAGCAAAGCCTTCCCTTGCACATCAGTCTCCCAAACACTTGGGTACAGGATAACTCACCCCTGCCTTCATCTTAAGAAGCCACTAACCCTTACCTCTGGAGGAGATTTAGCCTGGAGAGTCTTTCTTGGTTTTTTCCCCCTCTTTTGGCATGCTGAGGTCAAGTAGGTCGTCATCCTGGAAAGGCAGCTTAAAAACCCAAAACCTTTCTCATTTTCTCCCTGGATCTCTATGCCTCCAGAGAAAGGGCTTCTTTGTGACTTATGATCAACTTAAAAAGCTCTTCAACAGGACCCTGACTTTCCCAATTCCCTACTGTTCCACCATAGCAGCTCTGCTGAACTCCTTGCTCTCTCCAGATCTCCCCCTGGGGTACGTTCACAACTTGTTTGATTCAAGGATCTCCGTCTTTGCCTTGCACATGATTTGCAACATGCTGGACTGAAAGACACCTTGAATAGGACTATTGTAGTCCCGAGATTTCACTCAAAACATACAGTTTTGAAGGCTGGCATGAACTCAAATTGTGGCATATGGCATCAAATCATGGTTGAGCTCTTGGTAAGAAAGGTCTTCTTCAAGCCAAGGCTATTTATGTGGAATAACGAACCCAGAGGAAAGCAAACTGTGGACTCGTAGGCACTGGCTGGTTGTAGGTATAAGGAATACTCTAGATGTCTGCGCTCAGACCCGCTCAAACCAGCACAAACATTGACCATTTTTTGTTTCCTCCTTCAAAAAGAAATGAAGATATGAAGTTTGGTGAAATCTCTGTCCATCTCTCTGTTCTGGAACTTTTGAACCTGGTGCACCACCAAGTTTTCAGCAAAATATCAGAGATGAGGAAATGGGCCTTACGGATAACAGTGTCCTGGGACTTGGCAGGCACAGCGGCTGGTGGAGGAGAGAAATTCACTTTATCCCTCAGCTCGTGTCCGCTCTAACAGGATTAACCACTGACAAAATTTGGTTCTTGCTGTTCTGAGTTAGTTATAAGCAGCAGTTGCTGCAGGGAGGGAAGTAACACTGGAGAAGTGGCATCTTGCGAAACGTGCAGTGATTTTAAATTTCTCTTTATCCTCCAAGTGGCAAAGGATGAATCGATTTTTGTGTGTATGGGTTTTTTGCTTTTAAAGGGGAAAGGGCGTGTGGTTCTCCCATGGCAGCAGGGGTCTGGGGAGAGGGAGGCAGGTTCAAATCCCTGAGCAGAATTCAACTTCTTCAGCAAAAAAATTCCAAATTTTGCCTGAATCCAGGCAGGACCGAGGGAGATGATAATTCAGACCGCTACAAATACTCCTCGGAAGCCCTTTCTGCAAAGCTGCTTTAATTTCCAAGCTACTTTGGAGATATGAAAGTACCAGGAGGATATTTTCAGCCTAACATGAAAGCACCATTTTTTTCAAGCAGAGAAAAATTATTTGATCGGGATTTTTTTTCTTTTCTGTGCACTGCCCAAGGAACATGCTGTCATTCCGTCCCCATGCCAAACCTTCCTTATTTACATGTATACCCTGGAGGTGATTGACTAAGCTTTCCATTACCCAGCAGCATCTTGGCTCCTGCACAAAACCACTACAAGGTTGGGAGGACTAAAAATGTATGAGGTTATACTGAATGGGGGCACAGAAGTTGCTGTCAACCGAAAGTGACTCTGTTTTCTACCCTAATCTTGCTAAATAAATTAATGAATATTAATTTTGCTGTTTTGAGTGGATCCCAGGAAGGATTCTTCCTAGATCTGGGAAGTCACAATCTGCTCCAGCACTGCTGCAAATAAATGACCTATGCTTCAAAATGTATTTATTTTTGTCACTTGATCCTTTTTTCTGCCTGGAAAGCATCCCACCAGGTCCTGAACTCTGCTACCTTCTGGCAGAAAAACTTCAATATAAGTTGTAATAAACACAATTATTTTTGGCTTCGTTGTATTTCTAAGAGAACCACAAACAACATAAACTCAGGTATAAAACCCCAGGATATCCACGACAGACAAAATAGAAAAGTGCCACATGTGGCAAATACAGTCTGACAGCTGCAAAATAAATAATTCCTGGCTATCAAGGAATCAGAGCAGAAATCAAGCTCTAGCCATCATCTCTGGGTTGTAAAGAAAAGGATTTAAGAAGCTCGGGAAGAGAGTTTATCACCACGTTGCACATTTTCCATCTTTGCTGTCAGATGAAGCAAACTACTGTCCGCAGCCATCCCTGTTCCAGGGCGTCCTGGGCTGACATAACTTCTATGCAATTTCCCTGCCAGGGCAGTAACAGCTGTTCTGCATCTCCTCTTCTTAATCTGGCTGACACAAGGAGAGAGTGAGTGCCTTTAATTAACAAGGAGGGAATAGGATGAATTAAACCTTAAGGTCTGAGTCATTAACAATTGAAAGCATTTAGACAGGTCTTTTTCCCTGCAGCGCGGTGTTATTATTAATTATAATGATCAAGCGGGCAGATATTCCTCAGGATCCATAGCAAGGTATTAAATATCGCAGGGGAATAAGAGTGCACTTTCAATCCACAAGAAAGGCTTAAAATGATACTGGTGCCTTTAGGTCCTGGCACAAAGCATCCATGCGCACGCTCTCAACCTTTGCCAGTCCCACTGGCTGCTGGAGAGGAGGAGCCCTGCTCCCACCGATCCTATGGCCAGCAAAACATGCAGATATTGTGCTCCTGATTCATCAAGGAGCATGGAAGGACTGGAAGGGCTGGAAATGCCTTCCTTCAGACGTTTGCTCAGCTTTATAGCTAGATGGCAAGGTGTCAGAGGGATGGGTTGGGTGAGCAAGGGGCCATGCTTTCCTTGTGCTCCAAAGGGACCAGGAAGCTCCTGTCTGCAGCGCTTCTCAACCATCCTTGTCCTGGAGTCCTCACTGATGGAACCAGGAGCTGAAACCTGTGCGGTTGGGAGATTTTGAGTGTTTGATCTGTGGGTCCCACCAGCAGAGGTTGAAAGGGAACCTGACCACGACTTGTGGATTGTGTTTGTGTTGGACCTGTACTAAGCTTCACTGCATCACTTGGCTGCAGGAAAAGGTGCATTTTTGCCCACTGATTATGACTTTAATGAAGAGGGGTTGTTGGGAAGAGTGCACCCAGCAGCTGTGGAAAACTTCATTTACATTCCTGCTTTGTGTATCTTGCTCAAGAGCTCCAGCATTAATCAGTCACCATTTTATGATTGGGAATGAGCTTTCCATAGGGATCAGGGGGGCCCTTGTGGTTCCTGGTGTAGCACAGGGAGGGATGGACTTCCTAGGGTAACTGGATGTTGTCTCTAAAAGGCATCCCTTGGACTGTGGCAACAGCACTGATTTCTTCTCTTTTCCTGCAGCACATGGTATGTCATCATGGCTTTTCCTCCTCCATGCAGAAGAATGATGTTTTGTCCAAGTACCATTTTCACTGCAGCACCAGGTTTCTGGAACCACCGACTGCTGACTCTGTGGAGTACGCACCCAATGCTCAGTGGCTTCGTACCACCCTGGTGACAGCACTGTCAGCAATGCGTGATGGAAATCTTCCTCCTCGTGTTCAACCCATCTTGTGCTGGACCAAAGCTGGGACTGAGTGACTTCTTCTCTTGAGGTCTCTTCTCCATCCCTCTTCTCAACACCACCACTTCTTCCAGTCCGAACACTGCTTCTCCATGAGAGGCTAAGGTCAGAGTAGCAGGCCTGTAGCTGCATGGATCGTTTTTTTCCATCCCTTTGACAGAGATGCTACTTGCTTTTCTCCAGTCATGCTCCATCCCTGTGTTTGACTTTTTAATTCAATTTCACATGCTGCGTCGGATTTGGGGTGTTTCAGTACTCAAGAACAGGGTTGTCTATCCCAAACAGAGCTGACTTTTCACCCTCAGATTAGTAATTCCCATTTCATTACCCACATTTTCCCCAGGTTTCAGAAAGAGAGACAACACTGAGTGTTTATTTGGGCCGTACGTCCCTTCTTCAACTCCGCTCGGGCTCTACCACTTGTTTTCCCTAACTCCGTATTCCTTATATTCCCAATTACCTTTCCAAAGCTCTTATTTGTCTAGTGAAGTCTGGACCTGTCACCCAGGTACCCATTTTCAGAGATTTTCCAACATGCAGTAAAGCATTTTGAAAACCCGTTTATGGTCTCACTGACTGGAATTTCTCAGTGCTGCTCCTTAAGGAACCTCAGTTTGGGGTTCTGCTTTGCCTCCATCTCCCAGCTTGATCCGAACTGACATATGCACGTTGGTTCCAAGCTCATTTTCGATCGTGGTCTCTAAAACCTCTTCTTTTCTTTCCAAAATAAAGTCTGAAATACCTTCACCTCTGTGACTCACTGTGATATTATGTGCCCTGCCTCATTACACATTACACCAGCAATCTTTTTCTCAGCTGAAAACACCACTGTCAATGATTTTATAATGTTGGCTGTGTTATTGGCAAAAATGTCATGGCCAGAAAAAGCCCCTCAGGAGGACGCACAATGTCCATGTGTTATCAGCTCTGCACTGATTTTGGCCAGGAAGCCAAGGAGCGAATCCATGACCCATCCCTTCCCGTGTAGCGTGGCGTTGGAGAATGACCCATGATTTTTGGACAGGCAGCACCACGCAACATTCCTGCACCAAGTGACATGCTCAGCTTGGCTTCCCAGCATTGCCTCCTCCTCTCACCCACCCACCCACTCACACGCTATTTATTTAAACCCCCAGAGAACAAACCAGAAGAGAAAAAAATTATCTCTGAGGCAGCGTAGAAAAAGCAAAGCAATTCTGGCCAGAAGGTTTGCAGAGCCCAGAAAGGGTTGTGGTTAGGTCTGCATCGGAGGATGCATACTGCCTCTCTACCACTTATCCCATCGAGGCAGAGCTATCATGCCTCTCCCACACACCAGCCCTCCTGCAGCCCAGCAGGGTCTGAAGCACAAAATGGCCTCAAACTTAAAAGGGAATTATTTATTTATCCTGCTGTGAGATGTTTTTAATTAAGGTTGCAGCCAGAACTCAGCCTGATATTCATAACTGGCGTTAAGATGCCTAATTATCAATTCAAAAGCCTATGAAATTTGGACAGGCTGTTCTGCAAAGTGCTGCTGTTATTGTAATTAAATTGGGTAGGATAAAATTTCTGGAGTGACATCCTCACTCAGAAGGACTCAGTGACCCATTGACTCTCCAGCTGACCCTCCTATTGCCTACAGAGACCAGGAAGGTCTTGAAGGTCTTAAGCCTCTGGCTCCTGGAGTCATGGGAATCTTCACTACCACGAAAATAACAACAGCTGAGTGCTCTTGATTACAGGGAAGGGTGCAACATCATCTCCAGGTCCGATGTGCGCAAAGCGAATTAAAAAAGCCAAATTATTCCTCTGTCTGGGAGGGGCTGCACGTCTTTGGAGCCAGTCTCAGCTGTTTGGCGTATTTGACTCATGGCTTGAACCTCCATGACTGGTGCTATCAAACACTTTAAGAGGAGCTTGTGGTAATATACTCAGTCCAAAAATGCCAAGAGACCTATTCCTGGCTTGAATATGGAGGGAGGGATATAATCCCAGCCCACTCTGAAGCACTTTTCATCAGGCAAGATTTTCTTTCTCTTGCAAGCCTCTGTTTCCATTTTGATGTGGTTTAAAAATATATATAATCTAAACTGTTATAGAAATTTTTCATCTGTTTGAAAACCACAATGAGCAAATATTTTAGGAACAGTTGCTGTAAGAAAAAAAAAACTGTGAAAGAAAGAAAAAAGCAAGGATTTTCTTCAGGGGAAAAAATGCCTCTTCACCTGAAGCCCATGGTTTTTGGCCTTTTTCTTAAGGAAAGGAAAAAAGATACGGTTCAGAAAAAGCTGAACATTCAAAAGGGTGTGAAATGAGATGGCGTGAGCCTTAGCCTTGTGCTGACTCTTTTAAAGTCTCAACTTACCTAATAGCTCTGTTTCTTTTCAGATAGGAGACAGAGGAAACAATTTGTACAAATGATTGCTTGGAGAAAGGCCACAGCAATTTTTGTATGCTAATCAGGTTGTACCTGCCAATCATATCTTATTTTCAGTAGTATCTGTGGTTTGCAAATGCAGAGAGCCAGAGCAGGGTACCTATTCATAGACACAAGCCAAAATAGATGTATTTTCTCTGGTCACAGGCATCACAAAAGCATCCTCCTTACAATTATGCAACCATTTGCTATTAGCAGTGATTCATGGATGCCAGCTGGAATAAATACATAAATAGATAAAGCTGATCTCTAGGACATTCCTGAGTCATCTGGAAGCCAACCTTTTCTTTCGGGGGACAGTATGACCCAGCTTTTCCCTTTGCCTGTTGTACTACTGTGAAAATAACACGCGTATGTGTCTCTGCCTGCCGCAATCTGTAAAATAGCATTTGTAACGTTGCAAGGATACGCGTGGCCAGAATTAATATCGAGGCAGAACAGCTCGAATCTTCCAACTCAGCCCTACCTTACTGGCTAATTTTGTATTTCAGCTGAGTCATGTTAAATGGGCCCAATTTTTGATGGGGCTAAGTGCCAGCAGCTCCCACTGACGCTAATAGGCTCGGCAGACGCTCAGCGCTTTCAAAACCAGGGCCCCGAGGTGTGACGCTGGGCAGAAAGGGAAAATCATTGCATCCTTCTGAGCCGTTGATGGCACCGGAGCAGATGCTGCGTAATTCAGCAGGGCATTGCTTTGCTAAAGGGTCCTGCAGCATGGCTGGGCAGGGATGGTCCCCTTCGTCATGGTGGGACAAGGCTGCCGTGGCCTCGTTGGCACCTCCATTGTGTCGGGCATGAATATCCATCAGCCACAAGAGATGTCCCACAGCCCTGCCAGCCTGGGGCACTTGAAGTGCAGGACAGATGCCTGTGCTTTGGCAGGTGAAAAGCAGGAGCATTGAGTCAGGGTCCAGGTCCGGGGCGACCTGGGTAGCATAGACCCTGTGGGGACACAGAAGAGAGGGTCCTCGCTGCTCTGAATGTGGTGCAGAGCCCTGGGAACCCACATCCAGCTGGCTAGATGCTCCCAAAGCTGTTAACTTTCTGCATTTCCTTATTTCCTTCCCTTTTTGAAAGAGCAGAGTGCTGCCAAGGGTGAAGAGAGGAGGCTTGGAGAGACATCAGTAGGATCTGCCTGGGATAAATGCGCCTGAGGCTTCACGAGCTTTTGAAGAGCGGCAGACAGAGCCACGCGTAAGGGTCTGTGAAGACTTTCACCTGCAGCTGCAGGCTGATTTGATCCATTCTGTTGCTGAGGTGAGAAGCCGTGGTGACTCCAGGGTTCAGCGACAGAGCAGCACCTGGTAAAAGGTGACCTGAGGATCACCCAACCACTGCCTTCCCAAACTGGAGAGATGGGCGTTGCACGAGGCAGTGACGGGCAACAGCATGAAACTGTCCCGGTGCGACTGGTTTGGGGAAGCTGCCAGCAAAGTCTTTCCCTGGAGCAGTTTAACTCCAGCAGAAATGCCAAGGAAAATATTGGCAGCATGGGAAGCCTGGCCAAAAGCCTGGGGAGACCCCTCCCTTTATCCTGCTAGTGGTACTGCTTTTGTATGCGTAATCATCCATCGCATGGGCTTTGCAAGTGGTAAAAATTAATTTGTTCACCATTTGTTCACAAGTTGTTGATTTTCTCTTGAGCTGAAGGAGCAAGAAGCCATGTATTTTTGGAGGTACTTCAGCAAGATTTCAGCTGTTTGTCTGTGTCTGAGAGGAGCTATTTATGAAGTTTTTAAGCCCAAATTCTTTAAGTTTCTGCTGCCTTACAGAGCGTGGCCGCAAGTTGTGGCCAACAGTGAACTCTTCTCTTTACTGGACTGCAAAAAGCCAAGCTTTGGGGTTGAAATCTCAACTAACAAATCAGCCACAACAGCAAGAGTTGAGTTCATACCCACATCAGCAGCCAGCCGGGTACATTTAGCATCTCCCTCTGCCTGGCCTTTTCCATCCAGGGATCTCAAAGCATACTGCAAAGAAAAGTTTTGCAAGCCCTCTTGCAAGCTTGGCCATGGATGATAGCCCCTCTTGATCAAGCACTCAGCCAATATTCAGGATCTTGCTGTCTCTTCTGGAGTGGGACAAATTAGCTATTAGAAGAGGTCTTTCAGAAATTTGCACACAAGCAAAATAGGGATGAAAATGTTTCCATGGTTGTGAAGGAGCTGGAACAAAGTCAGGTTTGCCTATCAATGCTCCAAGCCTCCATTTTTCCCCCATTTTTTCCCTCTCTCTCTCCTCTGGGTCCTGCTGAAGCTGACTTTCATCCTGGCCTCCGGTTTCCAACCCAGAGCTCTCTCCCACACGCACAGCTCCCCTCACAGCCGTACCCAGCCCAACTCCACCACCCTCCCTGCTCTCTGTCCTCTCCAATTGCTGCTCTCTGTTTGGTGGTCCCTGTTCCTTCAGCTATCTTACCCAAACAGTACCTCCATTCTCTGAGAGATGAGCCTTCACACCACATCCATCACATCCTTATTTCTGCCACAGACTTGCTTTTCTTTGTATGGACGATGCTGGCAATTGCTCATCCAACTCAGCCAATGCCCAAGAAATGTCCACGTTGCTTGTGGAAATCACAAACATGTGAGATGTGTGGTTTACATTAAAACTACTGGGTGAAATTCTGTAAATTTGGAGTTTGTGGGAAGACAGATGAAGTTTAGGCTGGAAAAGATGTTTGTGATGGTATATGAGATGCTTCTCTGGTGCTAACATGATTATGTCTCTTTAGTGGCTAGCAATCTTCATCAGGGACCATACGACTTGGCTAAAGGACTATTGTATGAACTCAACATTCATATTTCAGCCACAGCTGGCACCCAGGATCCAAAATGTTTGAAATTATCTGCAGGGAGAGAAGAGGAGGGGGATGAAGTTGGGTATCCAGCTTAATTCTTAGCTGGAAAAACCTATAGAAATTGGGGTCGCTCAGCTCTCAGACCCAGACACGTAGGCATCCAAAATGTGGACACAAAGGGCTACCCTGTTAACCATACACTCAGTTTTACCACGCCACAGCCTTGCCCCTCTCTGTATTTACGAAGCCATGCGATGTTTTTCCAGAGACCTCGTCTCCTCCCGTCTCATTGTTAATCACCAGGCACCCAGACAAATCTCCAGCGGCAGACGCTTCCTGCCACTTCAGACATCTCCTGGCACTTTGCGGCGCTGCCTGTAGAGCTCTGCCCTTTCAGAGTATATCTGCTGAGACAGGCTTGGCCCCCCAATGGGAAATACATGCATTATTTCCGTGAGTGGCTCTGACAAGAGGTTTCTTGGGACTGTTTTGATGTTGTGGAGTGTGCTTTGTTGCAAGGACAAGATGGGAAAGGAGCTGGGGAGGAAGACTTTTTGCCTCTCAAAATATGAGTCATATGAGCCCGTATGACCCAGCTCGCCTCTCCAGGCCTGTCTTTACCTGTCAGCTGGATTTTGCTTGTTACAATGCAAAGTTGGCCTCTGAGGGTTTGGGTCTGCAAACAAAAAAACCAACAAAAACAACAACGACGATGCAGCAACCCGCGTCTCAGACAACTAATGCTACAGGGAGGAAGGCAAAAATAGGGGAGGGAACCCTTTTTTGCTTGTCTAGAAAGATTTATTTATAGCTCTGCCATGCCTGTGCAAGGACAAGGCAACGTCTCCAGCCCAGCTAAGGAAGCTGAAAACAGCTGGTAAGATGTTTCTTCATGTTTTGGGACTGACCACATCAGCTTTGCCAAATATTCAAAGTCTCCATCCAACAGCAAGAGCTCAAGAACAGTGGCTTGCTCCACAGTTCATGTCTTCACCCCAGTGTTCAAACACATCCTTGGACACTGAAAACCAGCCTACAATCCAAGAAGGAGGGGCATCTTCATGGCAGCTTCCCACTTGTGGAAGAAGTCTCTTGAGAGTCCCCTGTTGCTGTATTTTGGCAATACTACTTGTCGGATCTAGCACTGCCATGTGCTGGGGATAGGATGAGGATGGGGTGGGGCAAGTGGGATTAATACATGGACAAATATATTCTTCCTTCCTTAACTTTGCTCCAGTTTGCCTTATTCTTCCTTAAGACACCCTTAACTTAATTTGCCAAAGCTTGAAGGATTTTTGAGGAAGGACTCCACTATTCATACCACATGCTGACGTTGTTCCTCAATCATCTGCTGTTGGTCACTGCCAGATCGTGGACAATTCTGACCATTAGCGTGGCCCAATTTGGCATTAGCATGGTTTTACCTTACAATTTTGCACATCTTCAAAAATTCATTTTGCATCGGTCACATGAGATCGAGAGGTTTCATAAGTTGGCAGGCTCTGCAGTGTTCCCCAAAGCGGGACTGAGCCTAGACCTGCCTGCTCCTCCACAGGTATTTGTTTTAGAGATAGAGCTCCCCGATGAAAAACAATTTGGTAGGGGCTAGTGATGGTGAGGTGCCATGTTCACAGGGGAGTTTGACCCATGTAAATGTTGGTTTGTCATGGTCAAGGCCATGAGCTGGTAGAGGGAACCAGCTGGTACCCAGGCACAGGCTGCAAGCATGGGTCCCGGAGGGAGCGGTCCATCATCTCCAGCACAGCAGAAGTGGGGACCTCCAGGGGGTATTCACACCATCCAAAGTTAAACCCTGAGAAGAAAGGGGAAGAGTCACCCTCCAGAGGAGTTTGTCCCCTTTGACCTGAGTGTCCTTCACCTCAAACACCTACCTTTAGGCTCCCTTCAAAAGATGCAGCCATACCTAATATGCCCCGGTACGGCTCATTCTGCCACAGGACCTTGTTTCTGTCCCCCAGCTAAGAATCTGTATTTCCAGCATGATTCCTGGTCCCTGTGTGCTGTTTCCCCACAGTGCACAGCAAGTGATTTTCTCAAGTCCTCAAGGGACCCACCCAGAAATGCTGTGATATATGTTCGTTGGGATGGAGCTAAGGAAAAAAACCTCTCTTGAGCAATTATGTCTAGGCACAGATTTATGGATTCACGTCTCCCACGCCCTGCCAATCACATCATGCTATCTCAAGTTCCTACAAAGCCTTACACTCCCTAATCATAAAAATAAGCATGAAAGTTAACTCCAATAACAAGCAGTCACTGAGAGTGGGTTCAGCTCTCTAAAGACAGAGCCTATGGGAAATGCCCTGGGTTATCCCAGCTGACCTCCAGCAACGTCTCAATAAGGGTGAGAGTTTTCCACAAATCCTCTGTTGTAGCTGCCCATATAGACAGCTCAGGTACCCCAGGTCATCTCAAATGGCATTATAACATCCATATTCAGAGAACCAAATACCACTGTGGCTGTGTTTCACCCCTCTACTGTTTCTTGGTTTTACAGAGATGGGACCAAACCACAGTCCTTCCCCAATCTGGATTCAGGGTTCTCACTTCTTCAACCTTTTTTTCTCTTGGACAAGATCACACCAGCTGGGCTCTTCAGCCATGATGCAACTATGACAGCAAATACTTCCTTGGTTCTTAAGTTGAAAATACATCATTCTGTGTGCACCATGAAAAAAGCACCTGCTTTTCCTCTAGATTTCTGTTCATGGATGATTGGGTTTGCTTGTTGAAATAGATAGCAATCTGGGTGAAGTGTTTCTGCGTTCCCAATAGGAATTACTGGGCGTCTGGGATGGCTGAGCTCAGCCTGCATCCTCTTCTCAGTGGAAGCATGACTAAGGGTTCTCTTTGGTCATCTTTTTTCATGAAGCATGTGCAAAACAAATATCTTTGAGATAAGTTCCCTTCCATCAAATGTGGGGCTCAATGTTTGGGAACACAGGCAGGGAGGCTGCTGCTGTGGGGCAGGATCCCTCTGTCCCGTTGCAAGTGTCTTCCGCACGTGTCTCCATTTCAACTGGCCACCGCTGCCTCACTCCACAGCCAACAAAGACAAATCCACATTTCCTGGGCACAGTAAGACACACGTCTAGAATAAGTCTAACAAACTATCCTTTCAGCGACTTTTTCACTCCACTGACCGCAGAGGGTGCTCAGGGTCAGAAGCTCAAACAGATGCATCTACCCGCCAGGGATTTAGTGTTAAGTGAGGTGAGTCCTACAAAGATGCTCATAGGAACCTCCTCCAGAGATGAGGCTAATACCCATGCCTGTTGCTGAGTGCTATTTTAAGGCTTAATTACTTCATTGCTTTATTCCTGGCCTTTTTCACACCTTACAATGGACTCAGGACAAAGTTTGGATCAAATTCTCAGTTATTGCTCTTTCTTCCAAGGATTTGGATTGCCCTATTTCTCCTAACCTTTACAGATATTCTGCACTAAAGGAGTTTACCTCAGTGACTCCCACTACACAGACTTAAAACCCACAGACCTATGGGGACAGCAAATTTGAGATTGGCCTATTTTGTGCAATTTTAAATGATGAACCTAGCCAGAAAGCCAGGGAGAAGGTGAAACAAGACCAAACATAGCAATGCAAAGCACTCAGCGGCCCTTGTTTAGATGTGATGGATGCTGTATTTGTACAGATCAATGATCCATTGCGCTATATAACATCTTCATTACAAGCGATGCATAATTTTAAATGTAAACCCTCTTCCCTTTGGGTCTTTGTTATTCATGACAATTCTTGACATAATATCAAAGCACATCTTTCAGGTTCCCCCCCGTGGCTTGGCCATCCTTATCACACCAGGTCTGTGAAAATGACTTACCAGCTCATTTCTGGGTTGGACATAAAACCAGCACAGTCGTTTGGACACTATTTCATAAAGAACAGTTAATCATCTTAACTACTACTCCCTTCCTGAATAAAAGATTGTGAGCATTTTTGCTTTTATCTCGGTACAACTGGTAAGGGAGAATCCTACAGCTCATCGTGTGAATATATCACACACTCCCAGTGAGAATCTGGATATGCCTTTTTACATTTCAAAAGGCAGCTATTGTGTAAAAATGCATCTTAAAGGCCCCGGAGCACTGTTTTTTTGCTTTATTTTTCCTTCCCCAGCACCTCAGTGGATTTCATCTAACAAACTGTCATCTTCGGCTGGGTTTTAGGTATAATGGGTTTTGTTGCTTGTTTTTTTTCTAGCAGCCCAAACCTTTGCTTTCAGTTCAACCTGTGGTGCAGCTGGGATTCATCTCCTGGGCTTTTCTTAAGAAGTGACAATGGCACAAGCATTTCATCCCTTACAGATGGAGACCTGAGATGCAGAAAATCTGGCCCAGATCTACTGAGGCTTTTTGACTACCCAAGCCTAGTCTCTCTGTCACCTGGACTTGGTGATACACATGCTTTGTGATGGCTCAGAGGACTGTGCCTGCGTCTCCACCACCTTACCCACAGACCACATGGTCAAATTCAACACCACCTTATGAGCATTGCTATCTTTGCATTTGCATCCTATCAGCTTCTGCGTTTTAGCTCCAGCCTGGCCAAATGCAGCCTCCTCCCAATCCTTCATCCAGATTTCTGCCTCTGCGGGAGCCCTGGGCCCCTCTTCCTTACTCTCCACCAGCACCTTAGTGCCCCTGTCTTGTTTAAGCTCCTTTTCTTGAATGCCAGCCTTCAGCCCAATTCTCAAGCTTTGTTTCATCCTGAACTGGTCTCGGGAGTAGCTATTAGAAAATAATAAAAGCTGGAAGCTGAAGCTGCAGAAAGGATTTGCCCTTGGAGGGGATTTCTGCAGCCATGGGAGGCAGAGCTTAGCAGAGGTCCCATGAGAAACCCATCATCACAAGAAAGACAGTCATAGTTCGTCTCTGCAGTCATCAAACTCCACAGTGCTTAACTTCAGCACCACACACTGTGCTGCCGTCTGTCCCGGGGGACTGGCACGCTCCTGGAAAATCAAGACAAAGGGTCACAGGAAGATCTGAGTGGCTTTAAAAGCCCCAAGCTCTGCGCAGCATGCTGAATTTTTAATATCCATTGTGCGCTAGTCTCTGGGCTGCCCATGCCCACATTTAATGCATGGGTCTTGCAGAGCAACAGCAAATGTCTTTCCAGCCAAATTTATGAGGGGATCGAGTGCACCCTCAGCAAGTTTGCAGATGATACCAAGCTGGGCGGGAGTGTCGATCTGCTCGAGGGAAGGAAGGCCCTGCAGAGGGATCTGGATAGGCTGGATCGATGGGCCGAGGCCAACTGTATGAGGTTCAACAAGGCCAAGTGCCGGGTCCTGCACTTGGGTCACAACAACCCCACGCAACGCTACAGGCTTGGGGAAGAGTGGCTGGAAAGCTGCCCGGCAGAAAAGGACCTGGGGGTGCTGGTCGACAGCCGGCTGAACATGAGCCGGCAGTGTGCCCAGGTGGCCAAGAAGGCCAACAGCATCCTGGCTTGTATCAGCAATAGTGTGGCCAGCAGGAGTAGGGAAGTGATCGTGCCCCTGTACTGGGCACTGGTGAGGCCGCACCTCGAGTACTGTGTTCAGTTTTGGGCCCCTCAGTACAAGAAAGACGTTGAGGTGCTGGAGCGTGTCCAGAGAAGGGCAACGAGGCTGGTGAAGGGACTAGAAAACAAGTCTTATGAGGAGCGGCTGAGAGAACTGGGGTTGTTTAGTCTGGAGAAGAGGAGGCTGAGGGGAGACCTTATCGCTCTCTACAACTACCTGAAGGGAGGTTGTAGGGAAGCGGGTGCTGGACTNTGCCCCCGAGCCAGGGCGGTGAGCAAGCTCTTCTGGTGTCCACCTCTTCTCTCTATTAGAAACTAGGCTTTTTCTGAGCACAACAAGTGCCTACAAGGGCTTTGATGAAGTTATGGATGGAAAGAAATAAGGGAGGCTGTGAATTTATTGTACTGTGTCTGTTTTCTTGTAATGGTGTGTGTGTGCACCTCAGGAACACCAGGCGTACACTGGGGTAGCTACATCCATGGCTGACACTTCCTAAGGTCCAGCTCTGTCCTTATCAATAGTAACCTCAGCATGTGTTGGTATCTTAGCTCAGGGTTTAATGGTTTGTCTTTATTCTTTGGGAAAAAGAGTAAAGGTTGCTTGAAATTCACATGTTAGGAGGTTGGATGAGTGGGAAATAAAGGGACTTTTAGGTAAACACAGTTTAATTGGTTTGCAAAACTGTAATTTTATTGCTATAATTTGCATTTTAACTAGGCACTGACTCCTTCTTCCAATCCTGCCTGGCAGGGGTGGTAACACGTACAAACCAGCTGCCTGGGAGAGAACACATGGGGAGAAAGGGTTGTTTATAATCATTTCATGGACCACCTTCTGATGTCTTACAGACAACAGTGAACCACCAGCACAAGGTGGGTAACACTCTGCTACAGGATCTGATGCTATCTTCCGGTATAAATGTTTTTATCAAAGCTCTGCCTATAACGACACCTGAAAACAAAAATTGTTTATTTGTGATACTGAGAAACATGCTCTTAAAAAGCACCTGGGATCTAAAGAAACATTCTATTTTATTTTGTATCTTTTCCGAAGGGTATTTTGAGGATCTTTTAAAATAAAATTGAAGTAAAGTTAAAAAATTAACTGTAACTTTTAAATGAGAAAATTGAAACATTTTCATGCAAGAGCGCTAAAATGCTTCAACTGTCAAAATGTTTCAGCTTTTGCAGGGCTATTTCCAACTGAAGTGATGGGTGAATTAACAGGAATTCATGAAATGTTTCTGACAACCAGATCAGCTCTTTTGGTAGTAGCTCCTATTGCTCTGACTCTAGAGGGAACGGGTCAGATTCTGCACCACCACAAATCCGAGCTGCTACTCTGGCAATTGCAGCTGCATTTCGAGTGAGATGAAACAAGACTTGACTCACGTCATTCCTAGTTGGGACTTTTGCCCTCTTGTGGATTTATTTGTCAATTGTCCTGGAGAGTGAGACTGCAACCGATAAACCTCTGTGCAAATAACATTGCAACCTGAAGGAGCTGGTTTTGCGCGTATCACAGAGGAAAAGGCTGAAAATTGTCAAAAACAGCATGGTGGATGCTGATAGCAACCAGAGCCTGAGCTCTGGCTGTTCATGCTGATGGGGACACCACACTTTACTCCAGCATTTAGGACAAGGGCTGAGCTTCAGTGTGTTGCCTGGATTCCCTCTACTGTCTATAGGGAGAGGTGGCTTTGATGGGGGCAATTCATCCCATCCTACAGTAGGCAGGTAAAATGCAAGGGCTGAATCGCCTGCAGGTACCAAGGTCTCTCCACAGTCTACAGAAGGAAAGCTGGCTGAGATGATAGAATCATAAAATCATAGAATCATTTAGGTTGGAGAAGACCCTTAAGATCATCGAGTCCAACCATCAACCTAACACTGCCAAGTCAAGACGATGCATCTAACATTGGGATGGCTGAAATTAAGTGAGGTGGGTCCCATTGCAAGGATTTACCAGCTCCCGGTGCTGACCTGAGCACTGCCATTAGGCACATGAATTAACAAGACACCTACCTGCAGTAGGTCCACACACACCAACAAACGGACAACTTTAACCCAGTATAGGAGATAGTGTACCTCACTGCTGCAGCAGTAGGACAGGCTCATTTCATCTAATCAGCTAATTTCAACATCACAGGAAGCAAAAACACGTTTTTCCTTGGAGGCTGGGTACTCATAAGCTGTCATACTGACAGGTGTTAAAACTTATGTTCTCCTTCCCATCGGCACATAATATCAACAGCATCTCTGCAGATGTTAAATTGGGATAATCCACACAAATTATCATTATCATGCATTTCTAAGCAGGCACTGAGCTGCCCTATAGTGCCTTGGGATTGTTTGCAAATCTGTAAAAATCAACTAGAATAAGAGAGCTGTTGTGTGAAGTGCTGTCCACCCGTGGCCCATGAGATCAAGGGAGAAATAAGTGCTATTCAGGCCAATCAATCAACAAATAAAATGGAGAAAGACGAAGCACCCACGGAAGTGCAGCCTTATTTGTATGTGGTAGGAAGTGGGAATGGCTGATACAGCACTGAGCGACATGGTCAGTGGATTTTGATGTGAGAAGGCAGAGGGGATCCTTGGATACAAAAATCTTGAGGAACAGCAGCTAATGCAGCCCGGGAGGCCCTTTTTGTCTCCATTACGTCAATCCAAGTTCACCACTCACAACTGGGCAGGTTGTATCCATCCACCTGCAGGAGATGACCAGCATGCTCACTACAGCTTCTTCGGTGGGTTTTTCACCCCGTTTGCTCTCCTGACCTGCCAGACCCCAGCCACGCACCCAGTCTTTAGAGTGATGGAGAAACAGGCCACTCTGCACATGGCCAGGCATCGCCTCCTGCCGCATGGATGTCCCATGGTGTCCCATCCCACTGCCAGACATAATATGGACTCAGCCCTCAGCGCCGAGGGGACAACATGGACTGGGACCTCTGCTCCACCTCTTGCAGAGTCAGCAGGGACATGTCTTCCCTTGATGGGTTTTAAAGGGAAACAGTTGCCCCCCCCAAATGCTTGGACCAATGAGCCAAAACACCTCCAAAGCTCAGGAACTCAAGAGCTAAACTCATAACTTCTGGATACAAAAAGCCACAAACTCAGCTGTTTATCCTTCACTATAATCTCCCTCCCATCTATTATCCTTTTTCTGTTATTTATTACCCTTTTTCTTTTCCCTTTTCTCCCTGTGTTCTCTTCCATTGGTACCAATTACCTGCTCCTACAGAGGTGCAAACCTCTCGCCAAACTCCAGGCAAAACCGTCTCAGTTTGGAGATCTGCTGTTTCTATTCCAAACCTAAACACGGACCCAGAAGCCTGTCCGATTTCTTTCACAGTTGGTTTAACAAAAGGCAGTACCTCTACCTACAAACCTTGAGCAGCAGAGAGAGAGTCGAAGATGGGAGAAAACAGGGATTCTCCACTGTGCTCTCAAAGTCGAGCAATTCAAGATGAAGCACTGAAATCCCCATCCTCCTCCACCCCCAAATCTCCCCCTAAAGCATAAAGGGACATTTCAGGCCTCAAACCATCTCCGTGTGACCAGACAGCAGCTGGGCACATAAGGGAAAGTGCCAGTAGCTCCTGTCACTGGTGGGTTTATTTGCACCATCTTTCCCAGCCGCAATCTCACACCCAGCCTCTCCAGGGCTGAACGAGCCCAGAGCTGGACTTTTGCATGCCCAGGCCAGAACATCATTTTCACATTTAAAAAGGACTCGATTACATTAAAAGACCCTTTGAGGATGGAGACTCCCTGGGCACGGGGCAGCCAAAACTCCCGCGTTTCTGTGTAATGAATGTGCAGTGCTAAATCGAGGCTTTCTAACCTCATGGAGAAATTTGTAGGCGAGGCACCGGAAAGGCTCCAGAGGCTGCCGTTGAATTTTGATGATGTTCATCCATTATGGATGAAGAGGTTTATGTAAGAGTCTTTCCCTGGCGTTCATCTGAGGCCAGGCTGTCCCAGGCTGCAGGTGGTAATTCGCAGCACATCGGAAGGGAGAGCAGGGATGGGAGGAGGGAGAGGGGACCCGCAGCTGGGATCGCTGCTTTTCTTCTGACAACTGGGACCACGCAGCTTCCCCAAAAAAAAGGCTCCAGCATCTGATACAACCTTGTCCTCTCTGCAAGGTACATCCTTGCTGTGTGAAATATGTATGAAGCTTCTGTTTGGACATGAATCATGCTGTGGTCTTTTGGATGCAATCACCCCTCCATCCATTAGCTTTGCATCTCATGGAAAGAGGGATTTTCCATGGAAGGATTTCCCTCCCTTCCTCTTGGGTGATGCTTTGACCACGTTTCCCCTGAGACTGGGGACACAGCCAAGCCTTGCTCGCTCTGCTCTCTTTAAACAGGGAGGAGATTAAGCCAGAGTTTGCTAATGCACTGTTAGATCTGTCGACAGATGAGGCAGGAAAATGAAGCGCAGTTAATTAGCAAAGGTATTATTAATAAGACAACCAGATCAGAACCTGCCTGGATGGATCACCGCTGACTGTCCTCCAGCTCAGACCTAGAGAGCTTGTTAGAGGGTCATCGGACATCTCTTTTATTTTCTCTTCTTCTCTGCCATCCATCACGGAGGATTCCCACATAATTGCTCATTCTCCTACGGGGAGATCAAACAGATGACTGAATGATGACCATCTCTTGACACCCTGCCTGTCTTTGCAGACCCCATACTGCCTGGCTGCTGAAGAGGTCTGCGTGTCTCCACACTTGTGGACAGGACATGGAAAGCGTTCAAAGCCCGAGCAGGACCTACAGTGGGATGAGATGGGCCACTGTAGCAAAGGCCACCACTTTTTGCAGAACTGCCCACGGATGTGGACCAGCAAAGCTCTTTGCCTTGTGTGTAGTCAACAGGCCTCCAAAGTCAACAGAACATCTCTTCATCCTTAACAAAGCCAAGGATCAGTACGAACGCACATGACAGGGGTGTTACTGCAAGATGTCCCTTCCAGGAGCTCAATCATACCCTCAGTCTTACCCGAACATCTGGACCAAATCAGCCAGCTCTTTGCACTCTCCCAGCTCTCAGTAAAACCCTGTGTCCAGCCTCCTTTGCTGTGACACCTCTCCCACCCAGGAACAAGCCCTTTCCGGTCCTATATAGGCCCTGTAAAGCCCATTTCCATGGGTAGAGGCATTATTCCAGGTGAAAGTGCCCCTCGGTGGGCAGAGGACACTGTGCTCCCTATCCTATGCTCCGTCTCTGCTCTCTCATGCCACCGAGTATGTTTGTAACTTTGCTGAGCGCTACTACAGATCAAAATGACATCTTCACTGAGCTCATCTGCATCAGCAGCTGCATCTTTGCCTTCCTTTTCCCCCACAGAGATTTCACTGGTTTCAGAAGTCCTCCATGGGCACAAAGTACGTCAAATCAATTTGCACTGCCTTCCACTCGATTTGAGGCTCTCACCACATCTACCAACATGGCTGTTCCCAAAATACGTGGGACTCACTGGAGTAAGGGCAGCGCAGAAATTTGGCAGAACAGTTCCTGCGCTTTCCAGGATTTTCTCGTCTTCCTCACAAAGTCCCCTGAGTGACCTTGAAATATTATGTTGGTCCCACAAGATTGCAAATGAAAAAAATTGAGCATAAACCTGCTGCCTAGGGAGAAAGCAGCTGCTCATTTTTCTTCCTTGCTTGCTCCTCCCATGAGTTTTATTGTCTTTGCTCTGGGATTTCCTGTACTTTCCTGTATACAGGAATTTCCTGTACAAACCTATAGGTTTGTCTACGCCTTCTTCAGATTCCAGGACAGCCTGTTTACATCCACTTCCCACTGGGTCATCCAATAATTCAGGTCTAGTTCTAGCCCCCCCAGCTAAGCTGTGTTTGACACCCACTATGCCTCAACATCCCCCTACCACCACCAATCAGGCAAACCTGACTTTTAACACTACGAGAGCCTTTTACTGTCTTCCCATGAAAAGCACACTGAAAGCATGATGCTTTATCCACCCCAAGGGAATCATATTCTGGGGGAGCATCTCTCTGCTCATCAGCTATACCGATGCCAATGGAGCAAACTACCAAAGGGACAGGACTTAACTCATGCATCCAAGCTGCAAGCGTGGGAAAACAGGCAGCAGTGATCTCTGCAATTCCCTGCTCTTGGCTTTTGCTCTATCTGAGCATCTGCTCTTCCTTCCTCCCATAATGGTGCGAGGACCAGCCTGAGATGGGAGGTGAATTTCCTTAAGACCCATTCCAGGAAGGTCTAACTCATATCAGATAAGAAAGACAAGGTGGGGAGCTTTGGGATGAGCTGCAAGACATGAGATGGGTGGAGGCAGGGCTAAGTTAGTGATAGAAATACCAGCAAAAGAGACATTCCCAGAGATGCCCACCTTCCCCACTGGACAAGGAGGTGGCACGTCCTCCTCACTGTCCCCACTGTCCTCCACAGAATGGAGCAGGAACTCTGCAGGTGGAGGGGGAAGACACCAACAGGGGTACACAGCCTCTTCCAGCAGCATCCCCAACACTTGGAGGTCAGCATCCCCAACACTTGGAGGTCAGCATCCCCCCCAGATTTGCTGCCAGGACCACTTCTGTGAATCCTCTCTCAGCACCTGAATCCCGATTAGCTCCAGCAGCTGAAACAGCAGCTCTTTGCTCAACCGGTTCCTTTAGCCGTTGGTGCTGTGCTTGGGTGCTAATACGGGTGAACCGTGGCTCAGCCCTGGCAATCACATGTCTGCAGCGGGGTGTCACTCCTGGCGAGTAACAGCTGGAGCAGAAACGATGCATGGCTCCAACCCACTGCCATCAGACGGAGGGATAATTAGATCTCTGTCCTGCTCCCCCCCGGACTTCACAGTCTGGATGTAAGGTCTTTGGTAGTACAATGCAATCCTTCACTGCGGGGCAGACTTGCTTTTCGGGCCATGATCCCTCTCCTTGTCATGTTATTGAGACTCGGCACTGCAGACCCTGCTGCAAGATGGATGGATGAGCTTGGCTGGCCAAAAAATGGACTGCAGGGGTGTGAGATAGTTACCCTGACAGACCACCCCAGCACATGGGGGGATGAAACAGGGCCTTCAAGTGGAAGGGAAGCAAGATTTGTGGGCTGCCATGAATGGGTGGAGGAGGGATGGGAAGGGAGGGATGAGCTTGTGCATGACCCAAACCAGCCAAGGTGTTATGGTAGCTCTGGCACTTGACAGCAAGTCATGGCACTCTGAGTGTGGAGAGAAAGTGGAGGGTAACACACGAACCTGTTCATATGTCAGAGAAAGGGAGGGCCATTTAAACACAGCCAGACGTGGAATGGCCTGAGAGCATCTCTGTGCGCTGTCTTTGAGCCACATTTCCTCTTTCAGCCGTGCTCAGAGCTATAACCCAAAAGGAGATGATGGCTTCTGCTGTTGAGATAAGCAGAAAGCCATGTCCAGGCTAACCCTACAGTGAATGGAAAGAAATGTCCTTTTTCCTCCACTCCACTGGAGGGGGGCTGAACCCTTCTCATCCAGGCTTCACCTTCCTCATCCATCACCACCCTCTGCTCAGGACAGAGGCTTGGGTTAGTGCTCACCACCAAAACCCAGAAGTTTGGTGGGACAAAGGAGGTCTCAATGCCTCTCATTTGGGTGGACATACATGACCATATTGGCAAGGTGGGGAACCGTGCCGTTGAAGAGGCTCCTTGCAAGAACCAAAAGCGTCTGGTGTCCAGGCTGGGATAATGTTCGTGTTACAAGAAGCTGGACAGTGAAGGTGCAGCCATCTTGTCACATGTCCTGGCTGCATGGCATCACCGAGCAAAGGTCCTCTGGAGGACCCCACTAGGTTGATACAGGTCTAGATGTATTTCAGGGAGAGTTTCCCTTCAAATTGAATGGGAAATGCAGTAGTAGATGTGCCTCTGGTGGTATTTTTAGCCAGATGAGCTCCAGGTTGACTTGTAGACAGGACAGGATCCATAACGTGATAACATGGGCATGTGATCAGAGCTTGTTGTCCTGCACCTGTAGCTGTTTCCAGCATGAAGAACCTGCTGTCTGGCAAGATCTATCAATCCAGAGAGCAGGGAAGGGAGAAACGCCATGCACAGAGACACTTTTTCGTCTGCTTGTCTTCAGCAGCAGGCAGACGCAATTGGAAGAGAGCAACATTTTCATCTAAGATGACAAATTGTTGTGTAGGACATCACACAAATGCACAGCCAGTGCCTCTGGGCTCTATCTGACCGCAGCAAACACCAAGGGGAAACCATCAGCATCGCAACGGAGAGGACAAAAGGCCAGGGCTCAAAGTACTGCAGCACCTAAATGAGTCAAGATCTCCCAGCAGGTGGAGGAAATCAGTCCAGGGATGGCAAAAAGAGGGTTGAAGATGTAATTCCCTGCAAGCCCTCTGCCAGCTGTTACGGCACTTCCCAGGTATTTACAAAGCCAATGTTTTCTGGTGCCTGGCACAGCTCGGAGGGGACCTATTCAGCTCCAAGTGTGGAGGAGGCAATTAATAAACCTCCTTTCAGTTTGTGAATGTGGACTCATCCTCCAGGAAGCTAATTACAAACTTTGGAGGCTATTTCCACCAACAGTGTGTGCATTAAAATAAATAAATAAATAAATAAAAATAGACCATTAAGGTTTCAAGCGTGAGAAACCAGGGGCCCAAATGACCAAGGCCCAGGTGTAATTAAGCCACTGATTAATAGGTTTGGTGAAAAGGGTTTAAGGATGGTCCGGTCTCCCCAGCATAAAGCAGTCCATTGCTAGAAGGAGACAGCTGGGAAGAGAAGCAGGTAGGTTTTTTTCCCCTTTACGAAGCTAGCAAGACTCCTCTTCCATAGCAATTATTTGCCTCAGATGCCTAAAAATATAATGCTCTGGGATTTGGAAAACTTTTATTTTTTAAAACAAGGCAAACACTTTGAACTACCATGGTTCTTTCGGCATGAAGCAAGTCAGAGCTTGCACAGATTTTGTCCCAGTTCAGTCCCAAAGCCTACCCAAAGCCCTATTTCAGTTTAATTTTATTCTGTTGTGGGTTGATTTAGGCCTTCCCATCACTTTGGAGGTGTTAACTCTGGCCTTTTGTTAACCTTGGCTTTGCTTCAGCCATGTCCTGGGCGCAGGTGACAGAGGGAAGGGAAGGCAGCAGAGCCCCCTCGTTAATTAAGCACAACACCTTGCCATGCTCAGGCGCTGCAGAGACGGTCTCAGCTTGTCACACGACTGAAAATATCCCAGCGGCAGCAGCTGCAGTGCTCGTTTTAGCTTCAAGCGTGCCTCCAGCCCATGCGGGTCTGCGGCTTCTCCGCGATGCCGGCGAAGGCTGCCTCTTGCAGGCAGAGCAATGGGGAGGCAGGCTGGGTGCCAAGAGCAGGGCTGGGAGCACAGTGTGATCACAGATCCCTTTTTTAAATTTTTTTTTTTTTTTGGCCAGGTTCCTAAGGAAACAAGGGCTGTATCTCTGCCTACCGTTCCCCTCCTGCTCACCCCTCTCCTCTGCTTTTATCTTTGCAAGCTGTTGACCAGTTTCAATGGAAAGGAGTGAAAACGTCCTGGCTGGGAGCACAGGGATGCTCTTTCAGAGACCAGAGCCCTTCCAGGCATCACCACTCACAGGAGATGGTCATCACGAGCCAGACTCCAGCTTGCAAAGAGCATTCATGTTTCTCATGTTCCCCAGGGGCAGATTTACATTTTCCTCCTCAAAAGCCTCCCTAGCAGCCATAGAATCATAGAATCATAGAACAGTTTGGGTTGGAAGGGACCTTTAAAGACCATCCAGTCCAACCCCCTGCAATGAGCAGGGACATCTTCAACCAGATCAGGTTGCTCAGAGCCCCGTCCAACCTGACCTTGAATGTTTCCAGGGATGGGGCATCTACCACCTCTCTGGGCAACCTGTGCCAGTGTTTCACCACCCTCATCATAAAAAATTTCTTCCTTATATCTAGTCTGAATCTACCCTCTTTTAGCTTAAAACCATTGCCCCTTGTCCCATCGCAACAGGCCCTGCAAAAAAGTCTGTCCCCATCTTTCTTATAAGCTCCATTTACGTATTGAAAGGCTGCAATAAGGTCTCCCCACAGCCACCCTTCCTCTGCATCGACGGGTGCCACGCGTCCCCAGCCCGTGTGTCACTGAGGAGGGAGGGGTGGCTACAGGTTTGTTTTTCACTGTTTGGAGATCCCAAAGCTTCAGATATGTGAGTCATTCCCAGCGCCTAACCCGCCCGTGTTATTTTATAAGCCCATCCTTAGGAGTCTTTCCGGCTGTTTGGCCTTTAGCTACCGATCCAATGCTCCCAGGCATGTGCTTTGCAATCTGCAGGAGGAAATGCTTTCTCAGATCCTCCCAGGTTTGCCCTGAACTCCTCAAGAAACCGGGAAAGGGATAAAACAGAGTGTTTCCTGCCGATGGAAGGGATTTGACCTGGCACTAAACCCATCGCCTACAGAACAGTCACTGGAGAGAAAAGAAAGGATGGAGAGGAAACGCACAAATCTTTTTCTATTCCATCTGCCTGGGGTCCCAATGATGAAATCCAGTGCCGATGAATTATACAAACTCTTATGCAATTAGAAGGAGTTACAGTCAGTCCTTCTGCAGCCAAAAATAGCTCTGTGCACCGGCAAAGGGCCTGCCTGCCTTCACATCTTGTTAGGAAGAGAAAACACTCCGGGCTGGTGAGTGGGAGAAGCTTCAGACAGAACAAAATATTCCTGTCTGCTAACGCTGGAGGGCAATGCGATACACGGGCGAAACACGCAACCGGCCCTACGTGTTCCCCCTACCAAAAATCCTCTGCCTGAGGATCATGTCTCCCTCTGGGGACACAGGAGGGACATCTCTGGGTGTGCAGATAGCCAGGGGGTATCTGCATCCAAAAGGATGTCTTGTAACGGTGCCGGTCAGGGTGTGCACAGTCCCAGGAACTCTAGGATGGTGATCTCTCCATATCAGCATAAGTGATTTGTCTCCAAAAAAAAAGGGGAGTGCTCTGGTCCCTGTAGGCAGGTGCCGGAGGGAGTCCCAGCCCCAAGCATGGCATCCATGCCCCTCGCAGCCAGTGCAGATAAACCCAGCTCCCTTGGGCTCCCTCCGGACCCCCGCACATTGCTCTTGCAGAGCCTTTAATAGCATTTTTTCTTATCCTGCTCCCCAGCCTTTTCCTCCACAATCTGTCCAGGAGGAGATGGTTTCCTGCTGCCAGCCCCCAGCCCCTCCAACGGCGGGGGGAAAGCCATCCCCTTCCTGGCTCCGGACAGATCAACAGACTGAGGATGAAGGGGAGGAGGAGAAAAAGGGTTTCTCTCTGCTTTGAGCTGAGGTTTTGGGGTCTTGCAAGGGAGGGTGCAGACCACGGTGGTGCTGCTGAAGTCTGAGTGCTGGCCCCACCACCGACAATAAAAATCCCACACCACATTTGCAAAGCATGTCCCTCTCCCAGCACATAACATTCCTTTCCAGCCTCGCACCCCTCCGTTGGGGAGACAATGCTCACTGGGATGAGTGCGGCCATGCACCCTCCTCTGAGCAACACTGCCTGGCTCCCGGCACACTTAGGAGACCTCTGACTGCCACCGTTCCCTCCTGGAGGCTTCTTGGCCACGTTGACTCCTAAGTCCTAGTGCATATTTCTCAAGTCTTTCCTTGCATCCGTGATATCTAGAGATTTTTACAGGAGAACTAAGAACCAGGGAAGGAGGGAGCAGCTCAGAAGGGGTGTATTTGTGCGTTGTCTTCACTCCATTGTCCACACCTGACCCTTGCAGATCATCCAATAAAGGCTTCTAAACCATGGCACAAACAGCATATATTCCCTGCAGCATACACCTAAGTTCCCGTGAGCCTTGAGGAGTTAAATTGTTTTATTAGTTGAATAAGAAGCAGACAGAAAGATAACTGTGCTGCGAGAGGCTGGCATTTAATAGTCGATAACATTTTTTTTCCCCATTTTCTCCTTACCAGTTGTGACCCAACATCTCTCTGCAGAGCTCGGTGATGGCCAGTTTGTGGTCATGTTTTTTAGGTGAAACACAAATCCATCCCCAAACTCCATTTGTGAGCATTAAAGACGGGGCCTGCAAGCGGTTTAACCAAAGTGCCCTAATCAGATTTGAGCTTGAACAATTTTGTGATCTCACCATGAAAATCCAGCTGATTACAGCACTCTCTGAGAGTGGGGAGATGATAGTGCAAGGTGATTTATGGTTGGCATCAGCCCACTATAGCTTTGTGCACGTGTGGCTCCATGTGACAAGAAATGTCACAGGAGCAGGAGCTGGTGACCTTCCTTGACTTCCATACTGCTCTTCTGGCACAGTGTATAGAAATACCAAGAAGACTTTCTGAATAGGGGAAACAAAGCAAGGCTCAAGGTAAGTGCAAACTCCCCTATGCTGCAGTATCGTATCCTGCTCGCTGTCATCTCTTGCTGTTGGGTGTCACTTTCCAACAGCAGAAAGGGAGGGGATGAATCTCTCATGTGTGGTCTGAAAAACTGTGTTCCTCCCATGGCATGTTCTCACATCTCTCCCAAGCATACTGTTGTTCGACATCTGGGAGATGGGGCAAGAGGCTGGTGCTCAGCCAAATTAGCTGGGGAGCAGCAAGTGAGGTTTGAATGATGGCCCAGAAATTCTCCCCTAAGCATCTACACTCCCAAGTGGGAGAGGCTTGGAAAAGGAACCGCTCTCAGCAATCAGACCTGGGGGAGATGCATCTACCAGCTTCCTTCTCAAGCTGTTGGGATAACAAGACATAGTCCAGTTTGATGGGAAAGGTTGCTTTGGGACAGTACTGAGTGCAGCTCTAACACCATGCTGGTCTTTGGGCAGAAGGGTATGAGGATGAGGAAGTTATGAAAGCTGGACTCTGTGCAATGCTATGGGATGTCCTTGGTCATGACAGTGATCTAGAGGTTAGATCCATTATAGTCAATAAAGAAGAGCAGATGTTTCTGCGGTGCAAATCATCTCCTTCTAAAGTCAATGTCAAAATGAGGTGAGTCACCTCCCAGAACCGGCTACGTCTCTGCACTGACTAACAGGGCAGACCTGGATGACCAGCTAAAATGTTGATATTTAGGTATTTAGTTTAGATATTTAATCAGGTGAGGCAAGCCTTCCCCTTGTAACTAATTAGCCTGAATTTACAGTAGTCTTCAAAAAGGGATTTGGAGACACCCACCCTGTGTGCTGGCCAGGGCATGGATAGGAGGTTGAAGGAGAAGGGAAGCAGAAGCACCATCTGGGCTTGGCAGAGACACTCCTGAGATCTGTGTTCTTGGCAAATCCCAGCACCACTGAGGCCTTCCAGGATAAAGTGGCAACGGACCAAATGTACCGACTCAGCTGCACTTGGCCCAGGGTGGGGAGAGGGGTGGAAGGGGGCCAGAAATGCTCTGGGAGTCCATGGAAGTCACCAGAGATCTTAAATCCTTCCTGGCAGCAGTGCTGCTGCTGGAGAGGGAGGCGGATGGCTGCGAGTCCCGGAAATGTCACAGTGGCAGGAAGATGTCTAGGTGGTACATGCCATTCTTGAACAAGTTTGTAAAGCAATTCTGGCCAGTAGAGAGACAAGCAGCTGGCAAACAGGTCTTCTTCTGGTGGTCCACCATCATCAAATATCCCAATATCCCATGGACACCCCTGCATCCACAGAGCACAGGCTGAAAACCGCTGATGAAAACCAATGGCCACAGCAAGGTTCATAGATGGCAACTGGCCCTAGATGTGCAATCCTAGGTGGCAACCCCGCCTTGCCTACCTGTGTCCCATCTGCCAGCCTCCCAGATACCTGAGGGCATCTCAGGTGGCTCCTGGAACAATGGTCAGGCAACCAAATCACGCCCCTGCACTGTGGACACTGTGGTGTGGGTGTCTCAATGTCGGCAAGACCCCATACTGGTGATGGTAGTGGTGACACCAAGATAAATCACCCTGTCCCCAAATACTACACCAAAGAGGGACAAATAAGATTCCTGGGATTTTATGGCACAGTCCAAGGGCGGTGACTTCATGCAACATTTCACATCTCAGTTTGGGAATAAAACAGAGGCTCCAAACTCTGCGTCTGGGAGCATGTTTACTATTTGAAGAGGTAGGTGTTGCACACAGCAGCATCTAGCCAGCCCGCCAGTGAATTTGTGTCGAAGTTTCGCTCGTGGAAAAAACATATTGTGGTAGATAATGTTCTCGTTGACAAGCCAGATGTCAAAACATGGCAGGATAATGTTACTGAAAGCCTCAGCTGCTATAAAAGGGAAGTGAAGAGATGATTGTTCCTTCGTTAGACATCAAAATTTGATGGCATATCACTGTGACTGAAAGGCTCATGAATGCTCAAAATAAAGCAGGGCTAAAAGTTCCCCAGGACGTCAGCTGGGGAGTTTCAGGGAAGAGGCGGACCACTTTTGGTCTCTCTTGCGTGCATGCTCACAGCCAGG
The DNA here is from genome assembly GCA_013389945.1 of Fregata magnificens. Taxonomy (NCBI): domain Eukaryota; kingdom Metazoa; phylum Chordata; class Aves; order Suliformes; family Fregatidae; genus Fregata; species Fregata magnificens. Next base: position 327,480 of record WAAD01014159.1, read on the forward strand.
AGATGTGCAGGGCTGTTGTGAGCTCTGCAAACCTCTGGCAAGAGCTGATCTACCGCAGACAAGTCAAGACAAGGTTGCTCAGGATTAGCGTTTCTTTCCCCTCCGATTGCTCAGTGTAAGTATTTCAGGTAGAGCCTGGTTAGCAGGAGCTGTATTGGGTCAAATACCCATCCCATTCCTATTACCCTGAGCACAGGAACCTAAGAGTGACCGCACTACGCTAGAGCAAAGGTCTGTCTAAACCCATGTCTGAGAGTGGTCCACGGTGGGTGGCTTCAGGACAACGTAAGAGCTGCAAAGGTCTGGGGCAGTGGCAAGCAGCCCTGTCTTCGCCAGGACGCACCACTGTGGTGGTTCACTGGAGTTACCACGGGACAGCTCGCTCAGCCTGTTTCTTGTCCTGTCCTCCGGGCTACTGAATGGCCCCAAGGAAGGGTGGTGAGTAGCTCTGCTCATAGGGGTTCACAGCCTAATGGCTAGGGCTTTCTCCAGCAAGTCAGGGTCTGAATCCACCATGTCCTTGCCCACCAGGCCAAGAGCTGTAAGAACTGGTCTGTTATGCGGAAAGTATTCATCTCCTCTCTCTTTAGGCATTTGAAAACTAGACCACATTCAGCACTGTTGGCTACAGTCAAAGAAGAGTTGGTACTTTTAAAACGTACTTTTTGCCTCTTAACCTGCGTGCTTGTCTCCATATGAGATGGAGACAGATGCTAATTCTGGAAGGTGAGTCCGACTTGGACACCAAGCTTTTAGATAGTTTAAAGAGCTGGATCTCATGCATGGCTTGCCCACAGCTCATCTCTGGCAGAGGAGGGGACTGACCCATCTCTCCTGAGCCCTGCCTGCCATCCTCCCTTCGCTGGTACCAGCAGCAGCAGACTGGACATCACCACATGGTTGCCGCAGCGATGGGAAGCAGGGTCATTCCTGGGGGAGGGATGCCTAGGTGCTACTTCTATTTTTGACTAAGCCTTCTACAAAAGAGTCACATGCAACCATGTCTGCATAGTATTGAATCAATCTAAAAACGCTGCCAGATCCCAGCAGCACCTGCTCCCTCTCAGCTATGCTTTGTCACACACACCCCAGTGCCCTCAATCTGCTCAAATTTCTGAGGATTAGATGACACTGGTGAAACTCTGCTCGGCCATGCCCCCTCTGCAGCTGGAGACTCCACCCAGCTCAAAGCTCCCAGACTGTCAGCAGCTCAGTCAAACGAGTCCCAGATTTTGTTTCACCTCCATGACTCTGGTCCCACATCGAGAACACCAGAGAGCAGTGAATCGTCAGCCGGATCCTATCTTGCTGTCCTTTGAAGGTTGTAAGGAAACAAGTATCCTGAAGAACATAAAAATGAGAGGGTTTGGGTTGTTTGGTTCGGGTTTTTTTCCTGAACAAGTGTCATACTATTTAACTTTGCTTTTATATGCAGACTCTTTTAATGAGGGCTTCATGGGAGAAGGTCTCCCAACTCCTTTGGGCATTGGCTAGCTTATTGTGAGTACCTGTTTGCAAACAAAAACACAGAGGGTGCTGCAAGTCAGATGGGAAGTTACTGGGAATGGGGGAAATTCCCTGCCTGGTTTGGCAGAGAGAGCCCTTTGCTCTGTGCAAATTCAAAGGCTTGAAAAGCCCACGCCTGCTGCCCAGGTTTGCTGCACGGGGTCTGTTTCCCTGTTGTGCCACGCTGCTTCTAGATTGATGTCTGAACATACTGGACGGATGATGCTGGAAGGGTAATACTGGACAGATGGACATAAAACACTCCTGAATCTTGCCCAAAACAACAGGCAGAAACATCTCCTGTGATTTACAGGTAGAGACCTGTAAATCACACCCACAGAGGGGCTCAGGTTAGATCAACACCAAGGACCAGGGGTTGCATCTCACACTGGGGAGGGTTGCCCAACTCCCCACCATTTTCTGCCCAGACCAATGTGCCAAACACCAGTGTTAGCTCTGCCGTGAAAAACGCGACTCGAGGGTACCATCCAGAGCAATCATCATCCTCTTTACGAGTCACAAGGACAAGCAGCAACTGTTCAGATTGCCTTTGAACTTTGCTGGTATCATTTATCTACATTCAATGCTCCAAGCCCCATCTGTCTCACAAAGATTTTCTCTCGGCAACAGCCCTGCGTAGCAGTTCTTTATCACATTCATTGTGTCTTTTTTAACACAAAGGCAACCTGCCATGACTCTTCCAGGAGGCTTTGTAGCAAAAGAAAATGAAAATGCTCCTGCTCTTAACACTTTACCCACTTCAAGAGTGATTTATGGGTGGTGTTGAATGCACACATCATTCGCAGAGATAAATCTCAGTCAGTTACATGTGGCTCATCTCCTGAACACCTTTTAAGTAAAGAAGGAGGAAAAAAATCCAAACACAAACCTGGGATAGAGATCAGCGTGGAATAGAGGGGAGTTCTTTGGGTGGGCCATCCTCTGGAGGATCTCAAGACCTGCGTGAGAAATGTGTAGCTGCAATCTCCCCATTTTACAGATGGGTAAGCAGAGGAAGGGAGAGGTGAAGCGCTGTTCCCACTTGCTTATGAAGCAGTTAACCGAGTAAAAAAAAAAGAATAAAACTACCTTCTTTTCCAGACTAAGGCTTGCCCTCACATTTTCACAGTTTTGGAGATTTCTCCATTGTGTAAAACAAAAAGCAATAGGACTGTACACTGGGTATGAGTTTCAGCTCTAGCTCCCATATCTTCCCAAGCCTCTCTAAGCAATTTCCTTTCTCACAAAAAGGAAAAAATACCAGATCGCACATTTATTGCAGAGCAATTCTCACTTTATGCAGCACTGGCTACTCTGTGTACACCAGGAAGCCTCTCACAATGACAAACAGCTCTTTTGGCCAATACAGCTCCAATTGGTGCTTCCAGGACTTTTATTGCTGGTGTAACAGCACGTACACTGGCTATTCGCTGTGCTGCCACCATGGCACATACAAGTTTGGACGCCCAGAGCCACACCAGATCTGAGCGTCCTGACTGCATCTGCCCAGAAAAGACAGAGTGAAGCAGCCAGCCCAAAGCACGCTGCGCATGCAGAACAAAACCCACGTGAAGTTGGAGATAGGACGAGCTGCAGGGCTGGAGGCTCCTCAACCTTGATCTGGTGTCTCCCGTGCTCCTCCTCTGCCATGTGCCTGGGAGCCCCGTGCTCAGCCCTGGGACCCACAGGAGGCATTGGCAGCCCCACATCCCTATTGATGGCTAAAGCAGAATTAGTCAAACCATGACGAAGTGGGTCCCGACACAACTGAGGACGTCTGCAAATCCCTGTTGCTCTGGGCAGATCGCCTGGGAGCAGCACCAATATGAACCTCGCATCCTTAATTTCATGCTAAGGCACGTTTCTGTGCTGATCGGAAAGCAAAGCGGGGAGCCGAGCTGGAGCACAAAGCAGCATTTAGTACTTTTGTTCCTAAAATGATCTGCTGTTTTTGAACGACTCGCAAAGGCACAGCCCCCATAACCTTCTCCGAACGCTTTTTACGTGAAAGCCCTAAAACAGTAGGCAGATCATTTTCTCCGTTTCACAAGGATGAAGAGCAGTTTATTCTTCAGCTGTCACTTTTTATCACTTCCTTTTAGGGGGTTTTAGACACCTTTTCAGGAAAATAAATCTGGGAATGCTTTTAATAACCCACACGCTTGATTAGCAGTTATTATGCTGAGCCAGGAAGGTGACACCCTGCTACATCCTCACTCTGCGTCTGGGGACCAAGAGGAGAAGTGATTGATGCGAGGTCATCCAGGCTGGCTCTGGAGGGAGCGGGATGCAAGGCCAGGTCTTTGGAGGCTGTGAGGATGTTTTAATTACAGACTCTGCTCTTCCTCCTGGCTCCGAGGACATACCTCTTCTCCCCAGTTACTCCCAGTAGTGCCAGCCACAGAAGCTGTCCTTAGCGTTCAAGCCCGGCCGTGCAGATGACCTCCTTTGCCACCAAAGTGGGACTGCAAATATTTTGGCCACTGACTCTATCAGCACACACCTTTTCAGCCCACTTGTCTCCCTCTCAGCATCACTACCCACCTCCACCCAAGCACCATCCCAATTCCCTCCCCTGCTCCTCCATCACATGCGACCCACTGCCGTGTGGTCTCCAACCCAGACTGTGTCAGGGAAACTGCTCCAAGATCTTCCTCCTGCCAGATGCCCTACTTCCCCAGGAGATGTCACCGGGCTTGATGGCAGCCTTCAGCATCCCCCTAGACCCAGCTCCCTTCTTACATCTCTCACCTCTCTCTTAGCACCTCTTCCTCCTCTGCTCTCCTCTTTTGGGAACCCTCCATTCATGCCCTTGGGTGGCCCACCCATGCAGGTCAGGCAGCAGGCAGCATCCATCAGCCACAAACCCAAACGAAGCTTGCCAAGGCTTGTGGGCACCTGAGGACCTTCTGGCCATGCGTTATCCCCACTCAGCTCAAGCAGCCTGGATAAATACTGCAGCCAGGCTGAGCACCCTCCTGGAGAGGGGCGGATGGAGGTCCAGGAGGGGCAGAGAGCGAGAAACACTGATTCCTGCCCCATCCAGCTCCCATTTTTAGCTAGTCTTCTCAGTGTGGCCTTCAGCACACCTCACTCCTTGCCCAGGCAGCCCAGAAGGTAAAAGCAAATGGGCCAGATCATACCGAAAAGCAATCCTCCTCTTTCAGCGCTGATAAATTAAAAGCTCCTTGGCCTCTGAGTGAAAGGAAGTTTTCCCACACAATAGCTCAGATCGCATTAAAGCAATGACAAGCAACCACTTTGTGCTTCACTTAAAATTTAGCCAGGAGGGAAAATATTACTTTGGATGGCAAGAAGAGATTGCTTTTAATTGAAACTCTTTCTGCGCGGAGCTGCTGTTGACGCTTAGTTTTCAATTAACAGTTCCACGGATTTTAGTTCAGTTCTGCGAGTCAAGGCTGTAAAGTGAGAAAAAAAAAATCGAATCAAACCAAATCAGAACTTCTGGCTAATCTTGGAGAAATTCAAAGGGATTTAAATGCAAGTCTGCGTGTTTGTTTCCCATCATATCCTTGACTCAGTGGTCTCCTTGCCACTTCCAAGCCCCACAAGGTTACCTTCACAAACCATTGAAGAATCGAGGTTAGGAGGGATGGACATCTGAGGTCTCTAGTCCAACTCCTTTGCTCAAAGCAGGGTCAACTTGAAAGTCAGAGCTGGTTGCTCAGAGCCACGTCCAGGTCAGATGAAGATGGAGATCCAGTGGTGATGGTTGCACAGCCTTGGTGGGCTAAAAGAAAATAAAAATCAGGAAGAAAAGCTAACAGGAAAGGAAACTGTCTTAGAGAAGAGGATTTGGAAGAGCTGTGGAAGACATGTGGCCAGCAGGTCAAGAGAGGTGATTCTGCCCCTCTACTCCACTCTGGTGAGACCCCACCTGCAGTGCTGCGTCCAGCTCTGGGGTCCTCAGCACGGGAAAGACACGGACCTGGTGGAGCGGGGCCAGAGGAGGGCCACAAAAATGATCAGAGGGCTGGAACACCTCTGCTATGAGGACAGGCTGAGAGAGTTGGGGTTGTTCAGCCTGGAGAAGAGAAGGCTCCGGGGAGACCTTATTGCGGCCTTTCAGTGCTTAAAGGGGGCTTGTAAGAAAGATGGGGACAGACTTTTTTAGCAGGGCCTGTTGCAATAAGACAAGGGGTGATGGTTTTAAACTAAAAGGGGGTAGATTCAGACTAGGTATAAGGAAGAAATTTTTTATGATGAGGGTGGTGAAACACTGGCAGAGGTTGCCCAGAGAGGTGGTAGATGCCCCATCCCTGGAAACATTCAAGGTCAGGTTGGACGGGGCTCTGAGCAACCTGATCTGGTCGAAGATGTCCCTGCTCATTGCAGGGGGTTGGACTGGATGATCTTTGAAGGTCCCTTCCAACCCAAACTGTTCTATGATTCTATGTTTGGGACGTCGGGATTTGCCTGCAGCTGGGGTGAGCCCACCCCAGGTGTGGGAGGCACGGCCACGCAGCAGCACAGCACGACAGTCTGAGTTGCACTCAAAATATTGTTTTATGGGCAAAGAGGAAACACTCCTTATCTGTGTGTGTATATTTATAAAGCCAATAATTTATTGTTGGTATAACTGAAATCACAACAGTCTCATCATTACTAGTCCATATCTAACACAGAAAAAATACACGCACTTAGTTTCTACCCCTTTTCCTGGGGTTTTGCTCACCCTTCCCTGCCCCTCTGGGTCCTGGGTGATTTTGTTCTGGTGTTGGGGGTGTCATAGTGGTTCAGCCGTATTTGGAGTCCTTCACCAGGAGGAATATGATGTTCATGTTATTGGTTTCTTCTTCCTTGTTCTATGATCCACCTGAGCTCATCTTTGCGTGTTTGCTAACAGGCTTTTACACAAGCTTATGGGCTCTTTTGGGATGAGGACACAGCTTCAGGAGAGTTTTGAAAGCCTCAGAGCCCTAACTGAGCTCAGCTGGTCAGGGACATTGGGTCTGTGCCTCGTCTGAAGGACCAATAGCATGATAGGAAGGTAAAAATACAGGATAAATTTTTTACCATGCACAAAGAGATTTTGCAAGGAGGATATGCACAGCTCAGGCATTCAAGGCAGTAATTTGTTGGCTTTGACCCAGTGCAGACTAAGGCATTTCAAACTCACCATCCCTGACAAGACACACCAGACTCTGCCGGCACCAGCTGAGTGGTGGCCTGAGCTCCTGGAAATCCATCCTCGATGTTGCTGAGCTGTCATCTTCCAATTCTCTGCTTTTTTCTTTAGTATTTTATACCTTTTTGCACAATTTTCCCTCCTGACTCCTCAAGCTGCTATCAACAAGTCAGTGATCATGCTTCTGTCTTGGATTGCTAAACCAATGGTTTGGCTGGAGAGAAATTCCCTTCCTTGAAGGGTTTTATTCACCCCCGTCCATCACAACATGCCAGTTTGAAAGACAACATGTTGATAGTGTCCTAAAAAGTATGTTTTAGGTTCTCACTGAAGCATCAAAACCTTGGTGGAGCTGATATAGGATCAGACATAGAGATTGAGACTTAGAAAAAGAGATTTAATGAATTTCCTCCAAGATGTTCCTATGAAAATCCACCAATGTACAAATGCACTTGTACCCACCACATTCCTGTGGGTCGTGTCCAGCCCTGGGCACCCTAGTATGGCAAAACCCATGGTTCCCAGTCCCTCACTCAAGGACTCTGTCCTTTTCCAGCCACCCGTGTGACGAGCGTGGACGTTATATGCGAGACCCAGGGCAATGCCAGGGTTTGCCCCCATGCAGGCAGTGTGCAGGACCAGTCTCACCTCAAAGTCACCAACTGCCCAGTAAGTGAGTTGCTCAGCTTTGCTGTCATCTCCCCATCTTTCTTCTCAAAAATTATCAAAAAAATTTAAAATAAAATTAAATCAAAGCCACTTTCTGGGAGTTTCTTCCAGCATTCTTAAATATGAAAAAAAATCCTTTCACCCACCAGCATGGCCAGGGAAGTCATTTCAAGCATAACCTGTTGGGAATGCTCCAGCCAAGAGCAAGAGGTTGGCTGGAGCACATTTGCTCCAGGCAAGCCCCACCATGGGAAAGCCAGATGGAGAGGAGCAGCCCCTGCAAAGCCAAGCCCTTAAACCGGAGCTCGTGGCAGAGAGTCGTCCAAGCAGCAGTCAGCAAGTCTTCCCAAAGACATTAATCTTCTCATTACAGCCTGATCTAAGCGCTAGAGCTTTTATTGTCTTCAGTCCCTAGAGGTCAATACAAGGAACGGCCTGATTGTTGGGCAATTTATTTGACTCGATGTAATAACATTTAAATGGGCCGTGAAGACAAAACAAGATGCTCCATGCTTAAGTCTATCTGGAGGCTCCTTTTGTCCCTTTTTTTTATCCCTGGTGATAAAAGTGTAACTTTCCCAGCTCCTTCAAGCTATTTGCTCTAATATATTACCAGCCACACTAGAGATAAATGCAGCTCCATCTCTTAAATTTTGTGGGATTTGTTCTTTATTATTTTGGTGAAGCTTTTTGGGAGGGGTGAAAAAGGGAAAAGTTGATTTTATTTGTGGACTTTTCCTTCCCTTTAGTGAAAAAGGATGATTTAGAGATTGTGCTGGTGAGGCTTATGTACCACGGGCAGCTATACAGGCTTGCTATCTTGGTCTATCAAGGCCTTGCTCTTGATGTAGATAAATTGCCCACCCTACTGCACATCTGGGTGGCATTTCAGCCCTCTGGAAATCGGGATGCCTGGGTCCTGTTACCAGCCCTGCCAGGACTCACCTCATGCCCCTGAGAAGGTCACGCAGGCTTAGATTTGGGTGGGCAAACTCACTGTTGAGCCATGTCTTACTTTGTGAGCAATTTGATGTGAATAATCTGGGAAGAGGACCGATCCACTTGAAAAGCCACTGTCACGCTTATCTGCATAGCAGTGCTGTTATGAGTCATTAGAATCGACTTGGTGAATTAATTCTTCTAATGATTTAATGGAGAGAAAGAAGCCTGTTATTGAAGTGCTTGGTGGGCTGCAAGGAGATCAGGTTGTGGATGTGCATGGATGAGTTGCCTGGCACCGCTCAGCTACACCTGCAGGCTGAGGGGATCTCCCTTCCTCGGAGGGTTTTGGGAGGAGAAAGGCACTGAAAAGCACGAGGAGATCAGGTCCTCCGGCAGGAAGGATCTGGATGGACCCTAGGGAAACGTGCCTCCGTCTGCTGCGTGTATCAGAACTGTAGAACAACAGAGGTGGGAAGGGGGCTTTGGAGGTCTCCAGTTCAACTTTCTGATCAAAGATGGGCCATCTAAGGTGGATCTAAGTTGTGTTAACAGCCACTAAAGGAGGGTTATAGAGAAGATGGAGCTAAGGTTTAACAAGGCCAAGTGCCAGGTCCTGCACTTGGGTCACAACAACCCCATGCAACGCTACAGGCTTGGGGAAGAGTGGCTGGAGAGCTGCCCGGAGGAAAAGGACCTGGGGGTGCTGGTCGACAGCCGGCTGAACATGAGCCGGCAGTGTGCCCAGGTGGCCAAGAAGGCCAACGGCATCCTGGCTTGTATCAGCAATACTGTGGCCAGCAGGAGTAGGGAAGTGATCGTGCCCCTGTACTCGGCACTGGTGAGGCCGCACCTCAAATACTGTGTTCAGTTTTGGGCCCCTCAGTACAAGAAGGACACTGAGGTGCTGGAGCGTGTCCAGAGAAGGGCAATGAAGCTGGTGAAGGGTCTGGAGCACAAGTCTGATGAGGAGCGGCTGAGAGAACTGGGGCTGTTTAGCCTGGAGAAGAGGAGGCTGAGGGGAGACCTTATCGCTCTCTACAACTACCTGAAGGGAGGTTNGTTAGTTGATGGTTGGACTTGATGATCTTAGAGGTCTTTTCCAACCTTAATGATTCTATGATTCTATGATCTTCTAACTTAGTAGATTGCCCTTGGCCATGTCCAGCAGAGTTTTGAATATCTCCAAGGATGGAGAATCCACGGCCTCTCTGATCCCCTTTTCCTATGTTTGACCACTCTTACAGTGAAATTTTTTTCCTTGCACCTCACTGGAATTGTTTGTCACCTCCTGTCCTTTCCTGTGCACCTCTCAGAAGAGTCCAGCTCCATCTTCTCTATAACCCTCCTTTAGTGGCTGTTAACACAACTTAGATCCACCTTAGACCCCTACCTTTTCTCTACCAACTTGTCATCTCTCCTTTTGAGCGGGCTTGCAGCCAGCAAGGGGATGTTGGCCGTGTTTTGAGACACAGCTGTATTTCACATGTGCACTCCACCACTTAGGTGACCCGGCAGGTCCCAGAGGACAGGCTTGTCTGCATGAGGTACAGGAACCTGGGGCATCTCCTTCTTGCTCTTCTGGGCTGAAGCTTTTTTGGCAACTGTCAAAACTAGCTCTGCAGCATATGGTGAGGTTATGAAAAGCTGGTATTTGGCATGTGTCTGGAAATTGGTGGCCTTCCAAGTAATGAGGTCTGGTCCACCTGATTTATTCTCCGGATCAGGATGTGAAGCAAGTAGGAAAAAAAAAGAAGAGAAAAAAAAAAAAAAGGAAAGTAAGGGAGATGTGAATGCCAGCATGGGAAGCTATGTTGTGTGGTGGCAAAATGTGTCTGCTCAGCTCTTATCTGGACTTCTTCCTTTTGAATTTGAATGGAGAAGGATATCATTCACTGTGATATCCTAGTTTTGGTGTCCAGCATTGGTGGGAGAAGATATGGAAGATTAGCGAAGTCGGAACCTAACATCAAATTTTGGAGAGAAATTGAAAATTGCCGTCAGAAATGGAGGTGGACTTGCAAGCCCTGGAGACAGGCTGTGGGGAGAGGTGAGTAACTGAGGTGAGGCATGGCCACGTGGCACGGCCAGAAGTTCCTCCTGTGGGTCTTCCAGAGCTGTCCCTCCACACGTCCTCGGCAGGACCAGATCACTGCTGCTCCACTGCTCTCCGAGAGCATCTGCAATTTCTCCTCCCAGACTTTGCTTCTATTTTAAGGAAAAAAAAAAAAAGTTTTGTTTTGCTGATTGTTTTTTTTTAACATGGCCTAACAAAACTCCAGATAATGACAAACAAGTGAGCAAGACTTCTGGCACAAGCAAACGAGATTTCATCTGTCAGCCCGTGGGCGGATGGAGCAGGATGGTGCTGGCTGTATTCTCTTAAGGTGGCTCCTTCCATCCCCAGAGCTGCTTAAAATAAAGCAGATGGGAATACAGAATTATCCTCAGTGCTGAAATACAGTGCCACAGCCAGAAGGTGCTGTGTTTTGTGGAGTCTCTGATCTGACTGTACTGGTTTTCACTGGGATAGAGTTAATTTTCTTCATACTAGCTGGTACGGGGCTATGTTTTGGATTTGTGCTGAAAACAGTGTTGATAACACAGGGATGTTTTCGTTACTGCTGAGCAGGGCTTACACAGGGTCAAGGACCTTTCTGCCCCTCACCCCACCCCACCAGCGAGCAAGCTGGGGGGGCACAAGGAGTTGGGAGGGGACACAGCCGGGACAGCTGACCCCAACTGACCCAAGGGATATTCCATACCATAGGACGTCACGCTCAGCATATAAAGCTGGGGGAAGAAGAAGGAAGGGGGGGACGTTTGGAGTGACGGCGTTTGTCTTCCCAAGTCACCATTACACGTGATGGAGCCCTGCTTTGCTGGAGATGGCTGAACACCTGCCTGCCCATGGGAAGGAGCGAATGAATTCCTTGTTTTGCTTTGCTTGCATGCGCAGCTTTTGCTTTACTTATTAAACTCTCTTTATCTCAACCCACAAGTTTTCTCACTTTTACTCTTCTGATTCTCTCCCCCATCCCACCAGGGCAGAATGAGCGAGCGGCAGTGTGGTGCTTAGTTGCTGGCTGGGGTTAAACCACGACAGTGACACACTATACCCACACTAGTCACTCAAGTACAGACTGGAAAGCGATTGCCCAGACACTTAAAGTGCCAATGCTGGAGCCAGCGAACCAGCTCCCCAACAATGTTTTAGTTTGGTTTAGGGGTTGAGAGGGTTGAAATGTATGAAGGAGGCCTGGACTTGAGGCCAAAGAACAGGTCCTGGTTAGTTTGCTGATAGATATAACCACAGGGCACAGCCAGACCCAGAAAATGCAGAAACGCCTCACTTGACGTGGTTTGCACAAGGCTGTTTGCTGTGAGCTTCTAGCCCATGCTGGGGTCTAGTGAAGAGACCTGAAGTGAAATCAAGGACTTGTTTAAGTCACCCCATAAACCAGGAGGTGACAGTGGCTGCTCTTCTCCGCTGCCAAGAGCGGAAAGGAGAACAAACTCCCCTGTTGAATTTTTTTGCTTCCGTCTAATCCAGACTGTGTTGGGTAGGTGAAGATCCAGCTTGGTTCACACCAAAGACCTGTTGCATTAGAGCAATGGGTCACACCAGGGCAGGAGGACGGATGTTTGTCCTCTCTCTACAGGCAAAGGAAAAGTTGGGAGAGGTTAAAAGTGACTTGCCCAGTGCCACACAGATAAGCAGTGGGAGAAACAGGGATGAACAGACATCTCCCAACTCCATCAATGACAGGACCCTGAAAGGGGCTGGCTCTATCCATCAGCGAAGGTGCAGAAATAGCTGCGATGTCTTTTAACGTGCCCCAGCACTCCCCCATGCTCTGCCCCACGGCTTGGCTGTTTAAGGTGATGCCATGGTGAACATTGGGACATGCAAGATCCGGTTTAAGCACCACATGGTGACTGTCTGAACCCATGCAGAAGGATGCGCCATCTCCAAGGAATACGTGGGGGGAGGAAAACACATCCAGGGAGCAGGGACAGCCAGGGATCTGCAAGTGAGCCTGAGGAGCAAGGGGGACCTTGGGTTTACCCAGGGTCCAGAAGGACAAGCTGCTGCAGGGATGCTGCATAGGACAGGACTGGCTTTGACACCAGGCTGAGGCTGGGGGTGAAACCTCTCTGAGAAGGCAGAAAACAGGGGTGATGGTGACAACTGTAGGACCAGCAGCGGCCCCAAGGGAGCAAGAGGAAGGTGGAGGCCATGACCACAGAGCCTAAGGTTTTGGCTGGCCGCAGACAGGCTCCATGAAGGACTTGGGCAGGAAAATGGCCAGTTTGGCCATCACGGACCAAGCCTTTAACCAGGGATTGCATGGGTGCTAACCAGCTGGGAGCACATGGGCTCTCACAACATCCTTCCACCCTTTATCAACCCCATTTTGCACATGGGGAAAGTGAGGCACGGAGAGTTGAGACTGACTTCAGGCAAGCCGTCAGAGTGAGATGAGCCCCTTCTCATGTCACCCAGCCTTCCTGCTTGTGTCTTTTAAAAACCTGGGGGTACCTACAGATGAAAATACGGTCCCATGGGCATCCCCATGCCTAACGCTGATTAAGCACCTTTTCAGAACCTGGCCCTATACGTCCTGTCCTTGTGTTTCAGAAGGAGCGAGGAGGAGCAACCACCTTCCCTTTCCCTTTCTCTTGCCTTTCACTGCTCCGTGCTTGGTTGGTAGGAGTTTGTACAGCTCCTAGCACCAGACGGGAGATGCTGCAAGACCTGCTGCAGGATGGAGATCAGCAAGCTCCTGCTTTCAGTCCAGTTCAGTGACTTCAAAAGGCAATGACCACAGGATGGCAGCAAAATCCATCCCTGGGGAAGTCTCCAGCACCAGCTTTCCCAGTCCTTCTTGGTTGGGTACCGCTGATGGCACCAGGAAACACAGGTACAGTGGCTGGGAGTGCCACTGCAAGATGAATGCAAAACCCAACCCAAGGCTGCAAAGGGACAGGGCAAAGGCAGGGGTAAAATGGCCTTTTGATATTCACCCAGCTGGGAATAAGAGTCTGCTCTCATCTCCACTTCTCAGGGTTATTTTTGCTCTTCTGTTGAAATGCAAATCCTAAAAAAAAAATTAATATAACTGCAAAAACACACCGGGATATTTCGATTTCTTTTTGGCTGAATCCCCCAGGGTTGGATGTTTCCTGGGGCTGGGGAAGAAGATGGATGGGAGGGCTGAAAAATAGAAATGTTTGCAAAAGCCGGCCTTTCTTTTGCAAACACAAAACCATATAAATATGGCACGGCTCAAGATAAAGCTGTAAGATTTAGCTGCGCTGAGGCTGCAGCTTCCCAAGGGTGTCTCCCTCCAAGCGCTAACCTTTGCTGATGGTAGGAGAGCAGAAGACGACCGTGCCACGTGCGGGGCAGGGAGAACAGGCTGTTCTGCTGAGAGATGCGGACATCTCCGGCTAATGAGTTGGCCTCATTTCCAGAAGGACTGCCAGGATGAAATGGGGTCTCTCCTCCACTTATTCATTTGACTTGGCTAGTTAAAGCCTCTCCATCTGTGTCATTTCTGTGATGAAAAAAAGTGAAATGGGAAGAAAAGGAATGCACTTCCATTTATCTCTGGGTAGGAATTTTGGCTGAACCCTATTAAAACCAAGGTAAATCAGGGCTTTTTATCAGGGCTTTCTAAACCAACATCTACCTGGTATCCTTTCCTTTGATTCTCTCATTTCTAGAGCAGATAAAAATTGTAGGAGGAAAAAAACCTAAAGGTGTCTTTTAAGTGGGACATTTTGGGAATTAAATATTTTTTAAAAAATAAACTTTTCCTGATTGACCTTTTATTTCCCCCTTTTTAACCACCATAAACCTTCTGACTCCACACAACTGTAACTGCTGAGTGTTTCATTTGATTCAGGGCATCTCCCAGAACAAGGCAAGGCAGAGAGCCCTCCTTGAAGAGCTCCCCATCTGCTCTCAAACATAATGGAGACATGGGTGTCCAGAAAGGCAACAGGCATGAAAAGGAGGCATACGGATGCTCACTACCTGTAATGAATAAATCCTACAGAGAGACAAGAAGCCTTTGCATGGGCCTTTCAGTGAGACCTGTCCAGCAGCCGAGCGACTTGGGACAAGAGCAGAGCAAGCCCCAAGCTTCAAAGGAGATGTTCTCCACTCAACATCCATATGGTCACTCCAGAAGATGATCTGTGCCTGGCCACTCTGCTCAGCATCAGTTTGGGTTTGAACTTCCTTCCCGAGCTAATGCGCGCAGCTTTTCAAGGACCACATGGTTTTCCAAACTCTGATGCATCAACCCCGATGCACTTAAAGACGCCTCCAGAGTTTCACTCTGGCAATACTGATATGTTCTCCTCCGAGGTGCTGCACAGCCAAGAACAAGTTTTAAAACAATCTGATGAGAACTGAAATGGAACAGCAGCAAAACCATGCTACGTTGTTGAAAGGAAACAAAGGAAGGTGAAAGCTGTTTGAAATTTTCCTTGCATCAACACATCCTTGGCTCCAGCAAAAAACCACCTTTCCCAGGAGGAGCAGTTTGGTCGCCTCTGAGGACATTGCCTCCTCTGCATGCCATTTTCTGACGTTGGGCTCTGCAGAGAGCAGGGGACACTTCAGCCTTATGGGTTTTTTTTCCTGTATCATCACCACAGTGCAACAGGGAAGCTATCATTACAGGCAACAGGAAAGGTTAGCAGTTTGCTAACCAGCAGTGGGGATTTCAACAACCACAGCAGTGGCTGTTCTCAGCCCATAGATCAACAGATCTGCGTTTCCATGTTTCCTCCATCCTTTGCGTCCAGCTCAGAACAAGAGCAAAGCTCCTTCCTCCTCCTTCCATCCATAGCAATTACTTAGCACCTCAGATCCATGTATCTGAGAGCACTCACGGAGGGGACGCTTTCTCCCCACCCATCACAATTTCCAGAAAGGGATGGTTTCAATGTAGTCATCTTTACCAGAAGATTCAGCTTGAAAGCCACCCCACTAAGAGAGGACGGCTTCGCTGTATCACTTCAAGGGGTCAGCACGCATACAAATCAAATTCCTGTGTCTCCAATGTAAAGAGATCTCTTAGGACTGTAGGGTTAGGATTGAAGAGTCTAATAAGGGGAAAGAAGTAAGCCTGCAATCACTTGGACTGATTTAAATTAGGTTTTCTTCCTTTCGCTTTGATTAAAATAAGCCGATTTTCCTTTCCACCTGTGTTTCTTATGGAGGCAGAATTTCCATTAACTTCAGTTGATGCTTTTTTTAACTTCTTGAAGCTACAACTTCATGACATCCCTTCATCTGGTTGTCAGGAGTTTCCTTAGCACATTGCCACTCTTGTGATATTAATTATAATATCTCCCTGCTTTATATACCAGTCACCTCTGTTATTAAATGGACCTCCTGCACGTTAAAGAACACTGACCTTCGTTATGCATTAGAGAATTATAATGAATATTCATTACAGAATAGCGATGATATTTGGCTTACGTTGTCCCCAGGAAGGTTTAGGTCAGACATAAAGGAAATCCTCGTTGTGACAGGGACAGTGATGAACCGGAAGGGTTTGGGGGTGGGACAGGGCATGTGTCCCATCACTGGAGGCTTTCAAGCAGACAGCCAAATATCAGGGGTGCAGCAGGTAGAGCTGAAGCTGGTTTGGGGCAGGTAGGTGGGATCCTCAGTACAAGAAAGACATTGAGGTGCTGGAGCGTGTCCAGAGAAGGGCAACGAAGCTGGGGAAGGGTCTGGAGCACAAGTCTTATGAGGAGCGGCTGAGGGAACTGGGGCTGTTTAGTCTGGAGAAGAGGAGGCTGAGGGGAGACCTTCTCGCTCTCTACAACTACCTGAAGGGAGGTTGTAGTGAAGCGGGTGTTGGTCTCTTCTCCCAAGTAACAAGTGATAAGACAAGAGGAAATGGCCTCAAGTTGCGTCAGGGGAGGTTTAGATTGGACATCAGGAAGAATTTCTTTACCGAAAAAGTGGTTAAACATTGGAACAGGCTGCCCAGAGAGGTGGTGGAGTCGTCAACCCTGGTGGTGTTCAAAAAAGGTGTAGATGTGGCACTCCAGGGCCTGGTTGAGGAGGCATGGTGGTGTTGGGTTGATGGTTGGACCTGATGATCTTAGAGGTCTTTTCCAACCTTAATGATTCTATGATTCTATGATCCTAGACAGCCCTTGCACTTTTGCACACTTTCTATGGAAGTAGGAGTATTGGAAATCTTCCAGTAACTTCTACCAGTAGCCATCCAATAAAAGGAACAGCACAATGTTTAACAGCATAATTTTCAAGCTCTGGACTAATCATACAGTGATTAAATCAAAGAGAAGACAACGTAACCTGGGCAGTCATCACTGGCCATCGATTCATTCTTCCAGCCCTGCGTTAATGGCACAAAAGACACAATATGACCCCACCACCATCAACTTGATGTATTCATTAATCTCCATGCTATCCTCCAGCAGCTACAGTGACCTCAGCTCCTCACATTGCACTCAGGTTATAGCTGGAATAATGCCCAGCAATGGGATGGGAGGTGCCTGAGGAGCAGGCTGTGCTCTCAGCCATGGAGAAGGCTAAGGGAGCCCCTGGGGCTCCGGCCGGGATGGCCACTTTCCTGCCTCCCATAGGTATTCACACCCTCCTCTTGACTTACAGCAGGCATTCTTTTAAATGGCTTGAAAAGCAAAGGTGCAAACCCAGGGAGGAAGGGTCCATTGAAGGCTCTAATGCAGAGACAACCCCAGTCAGGAGGGTCCTAAGCTGCTGATTGCTAAATGCAGAGAAAAGATCTGCTGTTTCTTTTTCTCAAGGCATCTGGTTTTGGCCACCATTAAAGGAAGGAGCTGTTAGCAAGAAAGACAACAGAGGCCAAGTATGAGCCCTTGCATGGGTCTGACCTTAAGAGGGGCTGCAATAGGAGTCCTTGTTTGAGTAGCAGAGTTATTTGCTTCTCCCCGTGCTGACATCTGCATGGTCAAAAGAAGACCACACTCAGCAAAAGCAGTTAGCCCCAGCAGGGTACACAACTGAGCCTCAAAAACATGATATGGTACTGACCTCCATCATGGGGCCTCCCTCTCTCCCGGGCTGGTCCAGCCACTGTGAGTCAACATCATTTGGGAATAAAGCTGGGAGGGGACAAAATCAAATGTGCTTTTTCTTGTGTTTCCACTGGGGGAAAAAAAAAAAAAAGATTTTAGCATGGTTCCACTTCCAACCAGTAAAATAAATGTTCAGTTGATTTTGAAAAGTCTGGTAAAATGGAAGCAAACTCCCAGGACTAATATTCTGCATGAAAAAAAAACCCCAAAACCCACCTGCCTCTTAAGTTGAAGTATTGCCTTAAAATGAATAAGTACTGCAGGAGTCTGAGAGCAAAATGAGCCCTGGATTCTGTTCCTTCTTCTCAAGAGAGTTTATTTTACCCACCACCATGTCCATGCAGTCCTCCCCGCATCAAAGGGTACCCAGAAACCACCACTGCAGCAGAACATCCCCGGTAAGTCTCTGTGCTCCCACCAGCAACGCCGCATCCCTTCCCAAGGAGCATGGAGGGGAGAGTTGGATATGAACAGGGCAGCTGGAGCCTCTCTTAATTTTATTTTAGACAGGAGCAAGGAAACTCAGAAGCTGTGACCTGAGCTTCTGTGGGAGCCCAGAGCTCCTCTCCCACTCTGACCAGGCTGTTCCTGCCTGCATCCCACTCCAGCCCCAAGAGGACTTCATCATAATGTCTTCATCAATGACACAGACAGTGGGATCGAGCGCACCCTCAGCAAGTTTGCAAATGACACCAAGCTGAGTGGTGTGGGTGACACACCTGAGGGATGGGATGCCATCCAGAGGGACCTGGACAAGCTCGAGAAGGGGGCCTATGTGAACTTCATGAGGTTCAACAAGGCCAAGTGCAAGGTCCTGCACATGGGTCAGGGCAATCCTCAGTATCAGTACAGGCTGGGGGATGAAGGGATTGAGAGCAGCCCTGAGGAGAAGCACTTGGGGGTACTGGTGCATGAAAAGCTGGACATGAGCTGGCAATGTGCACTCGCAGCCCAGAAAGCCAACCGTATCCTGGGCTGCATCCAAAGCAGCATGGCCAGCAGGTCGAGGGAGGTGATTCTGCCCCTCTGCTCCGCTCTGGTGAGACCCCACCTGCAGTGCTGCGTCCAGCTCTGGGGTCCTCAGCACAGGAAAGACGTGGACCTGGTGGAGCAGGTCCAGAGGAGGGACATGAAAATGATCAGAGGGCTGGAACACCTCCGCTATGAGGACAGGCTGAGAGAGTTGGGGGTGTTCAGCCTGGAGAAGAGAAGGCTCCACGGAGACCCTATTGTGGCCTTTCAGTACTTAAAGGGGCTTATAAGGAAGATGGGGACAAACTTTTTAGCAGGGCCTGTTGCGATAGGACAAGGGGTAACAGTTTTAAACTAAAAGGGGGTAGATTTAGACGAGATATAAGGAAGAAATTTCTACGATGAGGGTGGTGAAACACAGGACCACGCTGCCCAGAGAGGTGGTAGATGCCCCATCCCTGGAAACATTCAAGGTCAGGTTGGATGGTGCTCTGAGCAACCTGATCTGGTCGAAGATGTCCCTGCTCATTGCAGGGGGTTGGACTGGATGGTCTTTGAAGGTCCCTTCCAACCCAAACTGTTCTGTGATTCTATGATTCTATGACTTGCATGGTGGGGAGCCAGGAGCCTGGCTGTCAGACAGCTTCTTCCTGGGAGTGATATGAACCCGGGCAGGGGCTCTCCCTTTAAATGCAAGGGGGGTGTCTGCACCAGATTTTTCCTTTTTTAAACAAAGAAGCTACAACTGTCTCTTGCCAAGGGTCTGATGATGCTGATACAAGCCACAGTGATGATCTCTGATGAGCTCTGATAACACCAATCAGAGCCAGATCTCTACACCCGAACTGCTTATCTGAGCGGGACATTTCTGTGCATGCCCAGAGGCAGATCTGACAGCCCTTAGGGACTAGGAAATCAAGCTTGAGGGGTTTGATGAGGTTCAGTGCCTGCTGGGTGGGATGGGTGGGAGTACAGGAAGGAGAGGGCTGGAGCACTGTTAGAGTCATAGACCTCTGCATTTCAGTCATGGGCTCTTTTTGACACATTTTTTTCTCCCAGTGTTTGCTCAGAACGACTCTCCTCCTTCACCTTCACACACACACAGACTCACGCACCTCCCTGTCCCACCAAGCCAGACTTTTCATTAACCACCTCCAGCACTGAGTGACCAACCACAGCAGGACAGTCTTCCCAGTGCTCAATGCAAACTTCAAGCTAACTTCAGTTCTCAAGCACTCCCTCCAACCCCACCACTTCTGGCAGGGCTTTTCACTTGCAAACCTCTCTAATTACATATGCAACATTTTCAGCCACAGCACAGCTCCACCCTCCCTGGCCCTTCCGAGTGAGGTAAGAGCAGCTGCCCAGGCAGCAAAGCAATCAAAACAGTAGAGCTGTAGCTTGCAAACCTTGTTGGGGAGCAGGGAATGGCCCCACGGAGAGAGGCGATAGCAACACTGACACCACTGAGACGTGGCACAGAGCCAGGGGCAGATGTGGTAGGTTCAAGCAGCCAAGAAAAGGAGGAAGAAGTTAGGAAAGCAGCTGGGAAAGGCTATGGGACTCCCTCTTCAGGCATCAGTTATAGTATGTAACCCTATTTCCATCTTCATTTATCTCTTGGCATTTACCAGCACAATAGGCAACCTCATTGTGCTCTTTGCCTTTATGAATAATGCCATCCAGCACAAAGTCCTTCAGCCCTTAGACAGGTTCACTGTCAACATGGTCCTGGTGAACGTCTTACTCTGTTGCTACAAAGAGGTCCCAGCAGTCCTCTCCTTTGCTGGCACCAGTGTTTTTGGTGAGAGGGGGTGCCGCATCCTCCTCTACATGTATCACACGCTGAGGCTGATCAGCATCTGGTCAGTGGACAAACTAAGTTTCCTCTATAAAGATCGACAGACCTAACCATCACTGGTCCAAGTTCATCTACAGGCACCAGGGGCAGTACGTGAACACCATCCTTGCTCACTGCTGGATCTTCAGCATCATCTTACAATTGCCCTACCTTCAGTACAACACAACAGCAGAGAGGATAAGTAGTGAACCGTTGTGTGCTTGGCTACCAGCACTTGCTTAAGTTCTCCAGGGAGTTTCATCATGAAGCTTACCACCTACACATCCATCAGCCTGGATCTCATCTTCATCATCCTTGTGATAGTCCTGAATGGATTCATCATTGACCTCCTCTGGAGGCAAAAGAGAAAGATAAGGGCTGCCTCAACCACAGGGAGCACCTGGAACAAGCACACGACTCAGGCGGCCAAGATCTTGCTCTCGCTGCTCTCCATTTACGTTGTCTGCTGGGTCTCCAACGACATCACCTGGATTGCTCTTGTTTCAGGACTCCTTAAGCACAACCTTGAGAACAGCATCCCCAGAGGTCTCTACAGAGTGCTGTCCTGCATCTATTAGTCATCCAGTTCTATGTCATCGTGTTTGGCTACAAGGAAGTCAGACAATACCTCACTGAAGCCTGCTGGTGCCTGAGATGTGAGAAGCCTGCCGTTGTCCAGAGCGTGGAGAAGTAACCTCCCAAAATCTTTTGTGGCTTCTCCAACTTTCCAGACAGAAAAGCATGTCTGCTACGACGGACTTCTTCAGGCATTTAAAATAAACCCCTGCCAGCTTTCTGGAAACATCTCTCAGATCATGCTTAAAATTCAGGGGGTTCCCATCGATCTCCTTCTTGCACCTTGTTGTAACGTTGTGGGGCATCACCAACCAGATGAGGGAACTAATCAGAAAATAAATCCAGTAGACACCAAGGAATGGGCTCGCCCCAGAGGTATGCCACAGAAAATATCCCAGAGAAAGCTTATTTCAAAAGGCGCAGCAGCAGGTAAACATTTATCTTTAGCCAGATGAAAACAAATGGAAATAGTCTCATCATCGCCAGTCAGCGACAGCCCATAATAAACAAGAGATCAAGTATATATAGTCCCTAAGGACTTGTTACTTTTGAAAACTGTAAGAGGGAAAGTAGGCATTCTTCAGTATTGTCACAGGCAGGCGAGTGTTTCCATTTCCGCAATAGCTCATTGAGAGAGAACACAAGTAACAAAAAGCCCTGTGAAAGCCCAGGCATTGCACAAATATGGGCAGCCAGCAGAACTGTTAGATTCTAGGAAAAATTACTGCAAGATTATGTTTTCAGAATTCATAATTTTACAAAGATGAAAATATGAGCAGGCAAATGGTGCTACGCTTTAGAAGTTTATGGCTTCCAGCACCAAACATTTGTTTCTCAACAAAACAGAAATCATGAAGTCAGAATGCCGGGGTACATTTTATTGCCTCAGATCATTCCACATATAATAAAGCTGAGAAAATAAAGGAAAAATGTAACTCCAAACTCTCGTATATCTTTCCCTCCTAGCCCCAAGAGCAGGGGTCTGGGAATAAAAGAAGGAAAACTTCCTGTGTGCCATTCTTTCTTTAAAAAAAAAATTGTTTCCAGTATTATTTTGATTTAACTGATGTGATTGTGCATAATTAAATGGTAGCTGACATGCTGAAAGGTGCTTCCCTTCCTTTCTAGTGCTGCCTAAAAACCTCCCTCTGCTTTTGTGCTCCCCCTCTAAAACGGCAATACCTGCAGCTACTGGGGCTTTGGGGATCTCTTCTTGTCCACACAAGTCTGCCAAATATTTGTATATAGGCATCTTTTGCCATTTTGGGGTATATACCTCTGGGGTCTCCACCTGCCTGCAACCCAGGGAGGATGCCAGGTGCCTGGGGCATATTAGCAGGTGCTCAACAAAGGATGGGCTATGCAGAAGTCTAGCCCAGGAGCTACCTAGCCTCTACACTGCTTTTTCCCTAACCATTTGGTTGCAACTGGCAGATGAAATCCAGTGAATCTCTCTTATGGGGTTACTGGTTTTGCATTTCTCTCCAGGAGATCCAGTTCAGTTTCTTTTCCTTTAGGGTCTGCAGCCCAGAGCAGAGATCGTTTCTGAGCAGCTTCACCTCTGTTGGAGACAGATCCCTGCAGAAAATGATCCCTGTAAAAGTGCTTTTCTGAATGCTTCTGAAGGACAAATGTTGTCTGGGTTTCCCTGTCCTTTTTTTTTAGAGGCTCCAGGCTTTCATTATTCAACGGACACTGCACATGTGAACTACACAGGGGCAGCAAAAGACTCCTGGTAGCTCCTGGCAAAGGCCATGTATCAGTTCTGACCTCTTCCCACCTACCCAGGGGATGCAAGCTGCCTTCCCCTGGCTGTCCCTGCAGCCCAGGGTGCCATGTCAACCCCAACGACTCGCCCCTATGACTCACTGTGGGTCTACACCATCACAGCCTTCCAGAGACTCTTGGAAATCTTCCCGATTTTTGAAAGTTGACGCTGCACGGAAGGCAGACAGTGCAATATTTCAGGGAAAAGGGGAGAAATGAATTGATTCTTCCTCTGAAGCCTTCTGTACAGGTTTTAAAATCACCCCTGGAAATGTGCCGTGTTGGCCATCGAAGAAAACAAGGTACTAGATTAAAGTCTTGAGTCTAATCCAGCCTGACAGTCCTCACAATCCTATGTTCCCCCATTTATCAGCAGATTAGGTACAACAGAGACAACTGCTCTGCTCCTTTTCCCACCCTGCCCAAATAACACTAGCTAGGAGCACCACTTGTTGGAGAGAGAAGGCAATTCAGTCGAGACATAACGCAGGAGGTGAACGCAGTACCAGGAAGGATTAGTAACTGACGGTCCTGCTGGACCCCTACTAAATGCTTTGATTTTAAGAATTTTTTCAGTTTACTTTTAAATAGAGATACTCTGTCTTCTTCTGCTCTCCCCCAACTTCCTCCAGCAACATAATCTATTTGGATTAGCTCCAGGGAGATGAAAGTAGCCTTGCTGCTCTCAGAGTTATCTGTGAACTCCACGCAGTTCAAGTAGAAAAGCAAATATTCCACGTCGGTGATGCAGCTTGCTTAGCTCTTGGCCAGCCATCAGCAAGGAGCTGCTGAAATGGAGTAGTGTTATTTCAAAGCCAGATAAGGAGACTGTGCATGCTGCATTCAAACTGATCTCTTCTTGTACATGTAATTCCTTCTGTTTTATTTCACAGTCATTTGCAGAATTGCATAAAAATTTAGGCTGGAAGGGACCTTGTCCAGATGAGTGTCAAATACCTCAAAGGAAAGCAATGCTCCCACCTCTCTGGGCTTTCACCATCCTCACAGTGAAAACATTTTTCCTTATATCTCATTGGAACTTGCCTTGCTGCAGCTTACACCCATTGCCTCTCATCCTTTCATCACACACCTCAGAGGAGTCAGGCTCTCCCTTCTCTATAATCTTAATTACGTAGTTGAAAAGAGCAATTAGATCTTACTCAGCCTTCCCTTCTCCAGTCTACACGAAGCCAGCTTCCTCAGCCTCTCCTCTTATGTCATGTGCTCCAGCCTCCTGACCAGGTTAATTGGGACATTCATATGGTGCTATGGGCAAGGCAAGCCCTCATCTGGCCAAGTCATTCATACGCAAGACAGAAAGACAGACAGACACATGAAGAAGTGCGGAGAAGTCTGGCATCACTAGGGTAGGGAGCAAGAGGACCTGGACTTGTTCAGCCTCACGGAAGAAGTCTGAAGGGGAGATGAACTCAGGCAGAAAACAGTCCACTCTTGGGTTACACCAGTGTTTTCTAAGGCTGCTGTTCCACAGACACGCCTTTTGGTGGTAACAAGATTATGAGAAGCCAGGATCGGTTCCCTGGCCCATTCCACCATGTGCTCATGAGCACAGAGGGAAGGCACAGGTGAAGGGATGCTGAGAATGGCAGGAAGAAGCCTTTAGAGGATGGGAGGCTTTGCCCCAGAGACAACATCTGGGAGAACCACAATTTAACCCCTAGCCAAGACAAGGTAAAAATGCCGCCTTCTGTGTTGCATCCAGAAAGAGAAATGCAGGCTATGACTCAACCTGCTCATGCCAAACCCAAGATGTTAAATGGTGTGCAACATTCCCATTAAATGCAGTTTGCAATCCAGCTAAGCGCACTTGATTTAAGTAACTTGGCTGGAAACATGGATTTTTGCAGCGAAAGCCTTACCTCAGGCAACAATCGCATTACAGTTGCAAACCCCCATCAGTCCCTGGGGACAACCTAAGAGCGGTATCGCTGGGTTACAGCAGCTGCATCCCTGTTTTCTCTACGTGCCCATGTGCAGCAAAGAAACCAAACCGCACTTTGACATCTCTTGTTTTCTTTTCCCTTCATGCTGGTGGATATGTGGAGAGAGAAGAACAATTCTTCATTAATTTGTGCTGGAAAGCATGATCATCCAGGTCTTGGTCGCTACTTGCATGTTGTCAGCTGAGTCACGGACTTTGTGGGACATTTATTTCAAATGGAGATGACTGCCCTGAGAACGAGATAGCCTTTTTAATTTTAATGGAAACACGGGAAGGGACAGGTGAAATTAAACTGGGGCTGCAGTGACAGACTTCTTAGCTAATGACTTCTAAATTGGTTACAATTTACATTTTGAAAAGATACAGGAAGCTCATTAAGGCTCTAGACAAACAGCTCCATGGGCTAGAGCGGAGAGGAGAGAGCTCTGCAGTCAGAGCAGCACTGTATGAAAAAGATATTCAGAACGATAGTAGCTACTGAACATTAACAACACCGCTATTTATATAATGGTTGTCCTCCCCAGGACTGACTTTGTGTAGAAGGCCAATATTTTTATCTCTGATTTTCAGCCACAAAATGCCAGGTACAGAAACGTAACCCGCCCAGTGCTGGGACTAAGCTCAGATAAGCTACACAGAGTTAGTCAAGGATGATTTCCAGCAGAAAACGCAGGTCTTGGGAATGTGTCCATTCCCAAGAAATGTTGGTTAGGAGCCATCATCTGGTGTAATTTATAGGCAAAAGAGATGAAGAAAACAATGCAGATGAATTGTTGGAAAGACATCCACACACACAGATGCAGCCACAGCCACGTGGTCTAAACCAGGTGGTCAGGGCATTAACTGGGGACAGCCCCTGCTTGAAATCAGGGACATCCAAATCCACACACCCTGCACGGCTTCACTGTTCACCAAAGAGCCTTTGAAAGGTTTTGGTTTTGCTTCAGTGCACACCAGGAAATTTTTGAGAAACACTTCTCACCCACGCTGCTCTTGCAGCTTAAGCCAGCGCCCTGTTTGCTGGGCTCCACTGCGCGGGGCTGAGTCATACCGAAAAGGTAAATCCCCACCTCTGTGGCTATGCGGGAGGAAAGCGTCTGAATTTCAATCTTAAGGATTTCACTCCACCACTATTTTTTTCTTTAATCCCCCATTAGCACAGCAGTCTCCATCTCCAACTATTTTTGAAGACCTGCTCAGGGAAATCCTTGGATTTCTTTTAGATGTATATATTTACTGGCATTATTTGTTACAATTCTTCCCCCAGCTTTTAAGGAGAAAGAGCCTTTATCTGATCACCAAGTCTCACTCCCTGCATCACTCAGCCAGTAATACCTGCCCCAGAAGCAGCTGTGGCTGAACTAGACCAGACACTCAAATCTTCAGACCAGAAACAAACTGCAACGAAACACAACACAGTGGGACAAACCTCGCAATGGCTTCAAACCTTCAAACCTCGAGCACCTTCTGATGTGTCATGGACTGCAATGCAAGAAGACAAAAACGAATGGAACCTGCCACACAGTGGGAACCAAGTTTGTGGTACCCCATTTGCAAACTACAGTACAGCTGATGACTGCGGTCATCTGAACTCCATAAAGAAAAGGAAAATAAGGGGAGAAACCATGAGAACCCACCTAGCGGGGTCTTTCTCATATAACTTCCAACAAAGCTCTGTTAGCGTCCTCACAGCCTAACCAAGGCAGGACCACAAAGCTTCACTTGCATTCAGCAGCAACCGGAGAGTACACAGGAGACAGAAATCCAGGGCTGCAGTTCTGCTCCGCAGGCAGAGCCCTGACAAATTGACCTGTTTGCATAAAAACTTCAGTAACTCTAGAACAAGAGACCAATGCAAGCAGAACCTAACTTTCCTTTGTCTCGTTTTCATCCTGTTTTCATGCATGTCTTAATTTTGCAGTTTTGTTATCAAGAACTAAGACTCTGTTTTGATCAAGTATGCCTGTTACTTTTATTTAAACTTCTGTTGGTAAATTTAAAAGTTATCTCAAGCAACAATAAGCCATGTTATTTCTCTTAAAACAAGCAATCCAAGTAGAGCAGTGAGAACAAAGCATCAAGGTCTCAGCAGACCGAGACAGGTCTCACAAGCCTCTTTAGAGGCCTGGGGGAGGTGCTGAGCTACCACATGGCGCACCCCGGTCTTGGGTGGAGTTCACCCCACATGTAAGGTTACCAGTTCATTGCCCTGCAACTATAAAATACATCTGCAGCTCTTTAGCTCTCGCACACTGATTCAGAGTCTGATCCTGCAATCCACCAAGTGCTTCCTGCAAGGTGCTGAAGACCTTCTGTGCCCACCGGCACAAAGGACTGGATCCAGAAACGCATGTTCGTTAACACATTTATAGACGAGTACTTGGAAGAATACCAGAGGTCCATATCTGAGTGGGAGGGAGCAGGCAGGCAGCGCTTGCGTTATTTCTCCCTGTAAGAGAAAGATTATTGTGTTATATATATATGTATTCTGTTACACGAAGGTTACAGCCACACTGTAAATTCAGGCATGCCCAGGCACTGGATAGTAATCATCCATGTGAGAAAATTGTTAGAAAGTTCCCCAGCATAAATCTGGGTGCCAATTTGCATTTTCCTAGATAATTCCCAGGCATGGTTCAATGCAGAGAACAGTCCAAGAACAACTCCCAGTTTGCATCCAGCCACCTTCTTCTAGAAGGCAAGACAGTTTACAAGCGTGGAAGAGGGCATTTTGTGCCAGTTGGCCGCAGGGCCCAGGATACATTTAGTTCCTGGATGCACTTAGTTTATTAGCACAGATGAAGCTGAATTGCCTCTACTTAGAGTCTCATTACCGGATATCAATACATGACGCCACCGTACACTTACTGAATCAAACACTCTGGGACTGTACTGCCAGCTGGATGAATTCTCGTTGCTATTACAAAGAAGTGATGATCACTCATGCAAGTGTATATAATTCCTATACACAACGAGGCATTTGAGGGGGGAATGTGCTATTTGACCTTTCGTCAAAATAAAGATTAACTTGAAAAGCCACGTATTTTCCCCCAAAACTGCCTGCATCAGGATCAGGCAGTGACCTCAAGCTGGCTGAGGAAATCGCATAGGTTTGCAAGTTCTGAATTACTATGATCCCACCGTAGTGCGGTATTGGCAAGACTGAATGGGACAAATCATGCTCCAGCGGGTGGTCCTTTAACTCAGTTAACACCCACTGCTCATCACAGCCTTCACATATATTTTCTGAGTGTCTTGGTAGAAAGTCAACCTCAAAAGCCTCTGGAATCTACATGGTTATTAAAGAAACCAGAGGGGCTTTCCCAGATCTAAACCAGGAAAAATATAAAAGGACATCTGAGAAATACAGCTCAAGGGGTGTAAAATGTTTCTGAAGACGACCCTGGTGTCGTAACCAAACTGAACCGAGCATCCGACGCGCTGTTGTTCATCTGTAGTTTAAGCTCTGTTTCTGCATGGCATAATGGTGACACCTACAGGAAAAATCTCATCTGCTACCTCTGCACGCCAGGGAGGAGCGGATGACATCACATCATTAATATTATCTCCTTATTAAAGGTCGTAGGGACCATGCAAGCAAATAAAATACATACCACCTGCAGAAGTAAGTGCTGGCTGCAGACCAAGGTCATTAGCCGGATGATGAGAAAACAGGGTCTGGGCGCCATCAGCTACCTCCACATCTGCTGTAGCCACTGCTACAAATGACAGCAGAGTTAAGCAAATTAAAAAAAAGTAAAATTTCTGTAATAACGCTTCTTTCTGGATGCATCTTTCGAGGTTTGCTTGGTGTACGCCTGTGTGCGGCTCCAGGACACAGCTACTTGTGCACCGAGACTGCCTTGGACCTAGTTGCACTGAGACTCCCTCTAAACACAGACAGGTTTGTGAGGACACCCCACCGCTTCCCGCTCCTTCAGCGATGAGCTCAGTGCAGGGCAGAGCACACGCTGGTATCTCACACTTGGCCTGTGCCCGTTTACTGTTTCCTCAGCAGTGTTACAGGACTCGATACAGGACTATAGAAGAACACTCAAACATTTCAGCACGTATTTCTTAGGAAGTTTGGTATGTTCTCTTATCAGAATGGATTTTAAGAAAGTGAAATATCCTACAGATAAAATAACTAAAAACTTTGGTTTAAACTCTCATCAAAGAGTCACCATTTTTCAAATTTGCAGGCAAAGACATGGAAGAAAAAGCCAGGCATTTGTCATTCCGTTTTTATTTTTACAAGCAACCCTGACCATTACACATGATATAAAATAACCGTTGCGTGAAGCGTACCCTAAAGATAACCTCCAGGAAAGCTTCAGTTCATAATTCATCTAATCGTGTATAGGTGCAATTTCCCTTGTGCCTCAAAAGTTACCAGAGGACACGTCCTTTCTGAACACACTGTGAATTAGGCTAGCCTGGTAAGACAGGAACAGACCACAGACAACACAGTTGGAGCAAAGCATGAACAAAGGGGCATTGTCATTGACTTTCAAAATGAGATTTGAAAGATTATTACTAAAACTTTGTAATAAAACATCCAGTCTGTAGTTCAGTTCCTTTTTGAGAACTTCCACTGTGTTGCTGGTTCTACATTGCTAAGACTTAGCAAATTTCTTAGCAGAAGCTGTTTTTTCTGTGGCAGACAGATTTGTCTCGAGCTCACGACGGTATGTGCACAGGCAGCTGTGCAGTCCCCAGTAATGATTAATTAGCTAACACAGTTCTTTTGATCATGTCTAGGTGTCCAATAGTCTCTAATTTCCATTTTGAATTTATTAAAACACTTCCCGCAACAACAAAGAGTGCTTTAAAAGGCCACACGAAAGGGATCTCCGAAGCAAAAAAGGGCTAGATCAGTCAGAACTTTACAACCACAAAGCAAGTCAAAACGAGTAAATCTAAAATACTTTCCTCCTCGCTCACAGAAGGACTGGGGCAGAGCCTGACAAACGGTTTCAGATCTAACAGCGGGCAACCATCCAAAGGGAGGAGGGGGGGGAAGTTTGTTCTCCACCCCCAGCTGCAAGTTCCTGCAGCATCTTTTTGTGCTGATGCGTGTTCTGATCTGGCTAAAAACCAAATCATCCAAAAAAAAGAAAAAAAAAACCAAATTAGTTCCCTGCTCTGGCCCATTGCACAGTCACAGAGCATTGCTACCAGCAAAAGGCAAGCGACAGGAGGCAGGTCCTCCACTTGGCTGGGCACCTGCATTAGATCAGCCTAAAGCAATTAGCAACCTACAGCCAAAGCCCACCCACCTTGTGCTGGCTCTGCATAGATCAGCACAAACCTGATTTTTTAAAAAATCAGCTTGCTCTGGGCAGCTTGGTTTCCTACGTTTTTACCAAATTAAGCCAGCTTACTATGTGAGACAGCTAGTTTTGGGCTAGTCTCTCCAATTTTGTCAAGGGCAAACCTGATTCTGTTCAGGCCATGTCAGGACATCATTCCTGCACCTGCCTGACGTGCTGCTGAGCCAGGCAGCTTCAGCTTGATTCCATGCCTACATACCCCTGACTGAAAGGCAAGAGGTATAGATTACTCATAGGTGTAACTTAAGCTTCATTGGACGCCCCGACAGCTGGCATGCTCAGCGCGGCCTGCCTGGGGCGCACCCGTCGCATGGACTTAGGTGCAGGGTCACGGGTGAAGACATCGCCACGCGTGGGCCAACCTGCTGCTCTCACAGACGCTCACCCCGCGCCGCTGCTGAGGGAAACCCCTCAGCGGCCGCCCCACCGCCCCCAGCAGCCGTGCCCGACGGCCAGGCCCACCAGCGCCGCGCTCACGGGAGGTTTTGCCTCATAGTTTTTTTAATTCCTCCCTCTACCTTCCCTTCCGGGAGCACCAGCAGCCGGGCCGGGCCCCTCCGCCTGCCTCCCTCCCTGCCTGCCTCCCTCCCTCACCGACGGCCCCGGG